>ML439941.1:23666-34746 GCA_005239525.1 Nicotiana knightiana
AAAAAAAAAATCAATATTTGGAAATCTGTTGAAAAGGGGGCTTTTGCATCCGTACCCACTTTTTGTGCCACGTTTTAACTTATATCCGCTTTGTAAAAAAATTGCATCCGTACCCGCTTTTGCGCATAACTCAGCATGCGGGGCTGAAATAGCAAAGGCAATCATGCAAAACTTCAGCATTCTAGTAGACAGGCCTGAAGTAGTTTGCGAACTTCAGCTCTAGTAAATGGGGAACTTCAGCTCTAGAGCTAAAGTTTTTGTCTTTGTAAATGGGGAACTTTAGCATACGGGGCTGAAGTTCCCTAGTTATAAAGACAAACTTCAGCATACGGGCTGAAGTTCCCCCAGTTACACTGGAGAACTTTAGCTCTAGAGCTGAAGTTTTGTCTTTTGTAAATGAGGAACTTCAGCATACGGGGCTAAAGTTCCCGAGTTATAAAGATAACAACTTTAGCATACGGGGCTGAAGTTCTCCCAGTTACACTAGGGAACTTCAGCTTTAGAGCTGGAGTTTTTGTCTTTGTAAATGGGGAACTTCAGCATACGGGGCTGAAGTTCTCCCAGTTACACTAGGGAACTTCAGCTTTAGAGCTGGAGTTTTTGTCTTTGTAAATGGGGAACTTCAGCATACGGGGCTGAAGTTCCCCAGTTATAAAGACAAAAACATCAGCATACGGGCTGAAGTTCCCTCAGTTACACTAGGGAACTTCACCTCTAGAGCTAAAGTTTTGTCTTTTGTAAATGGGGAACTTCAGCATACTGTGAATACCTAATTTTTGCATGCTTTTAACTCCCCTAGAAATACTAGTATTTCGATGATTTTAGTTGTTTGTGCACTTTTTATTTTTGCATTTCTTTATTAAAAATACCAAAAAAGTATTTTTTACGTTTTACCTGTGTACATTAGTTGGCATCTTTAAAGTATATAACCCAAAAAGATTTTCTTTCTACTTGTATAATTTTCTAGGATTAAATAAGATGATTAGGGGGTTAAGGAATTTGGCTATTGTATTCTTAATTAAAATTGAGCCAAATTGACCCAAAACTTGAGCCCAATTCGTCCATACTCGGTCTATCTAGTGGTTGGACAAGAAAGAGCTCAAAACGACGTATTTTTGACTTAAAACTACGTCGTTTTTCTCATTAAATCAGAGATCCAATCTCAGCCATCAAATCTCTATTAATCTAATGGTCAAGATTCATCCTTAACTAAAATATAAAAGCTATAAATTAGATTTTTTTCCTATTTCTCCAAACCCTAAAAACCCTCCCCTTCTCTCTTCTCTCTCTCTCACCCTCTCTCAAGGCCGCCCCCCCCCCCCCCCCCCCCCCNTGCTCCAAACACAACCAAAATTTCACCCGCCACTCATCTGAACCTCCTCTCCATGAATTCGAACCCCAAATCCCCATAACCCCTCTCAATCTCCGTAAATATAAGCCCTAACTGGAACCCTAGCAACCGCTCACCACTCTAAACTCCAAAAATTTTACACCACCGGCCTCCTCCCACTCTCCTCTTCTCCATTCCAAGCCTCAAAACCTTCAAACCCCTCAAAAATCCGGCTGAATCTAAGCCAGCAGCCCCCACTGCCGTCTCACCACCACCATGTGCTCGAGCCGCTGTTTGTTCTTAGTAGACACGACCTGGGAACGACCCTTTCTATGCGACATGATGTTGAAATCATTAGTCGACCCCCGAATTTGTGGTCCTAATGTCTGCCGCTTAGAAAAGTTTGTTCGAAGGTCGCTCGTCATCACTTGTCACTGCTCGCGTCGTCCCTGCGATTCATGAATAGTTTCAAGAATGCTCGATTGGTATAACATTCATTTCGTCATTTTTCTTAGTCTATGTTTTCCCATTTGGTTTTGAATTTAGTTTAAGTTTCTCTGTTTTTGAATAGTTTGTTAGTCTATAATAAGTGTGTTATCCTAGTTTTATGCTAAATTGTCGAATTCTTTATATAGTTCGTTGTATGTTTAGTTGTTATTAATCGTGTTAGTTTAGCGATGTTCGTTTGATTTCTGTTTTGCGCAATAGTTTGTCGCTCGATTCTAGTTTGCACAAATCTGATTCATTCCAATCTAGTTTGTTTGCATACTTAGTTCGATTACATTTTGAGTCTTGTTTCTACTTTGCTAGTTCATATTTGGTTGAGATTTGAGTGTATAAGTGAATTTCAGTCATGTATAGATAAAAGCTGAATACTTGAGTTTAAAGTACATGGTTGCTGGGTATTTTACTGTTTAAACATGCTGGTCTATTTTTGTGTCAAGATTTGGTGAAAAATGGACTGTTTTGGCACACAAAGTTAGTCCTTTTGGATAGATTTTTGGTGAACTAAAATCTGTCCAAAAGGACTTATTTTTCCTACTTAAAGAATTCATTTTTTCACACTTGAAAATCTTGGAGAGTGGCTTGAACATACAATCTGTCACACAATTGCAGAATACTAATACACTCTAAAAGAAAAACACAACCTCAAAAAAAAAAAGGAAAAAAAGAAAACAACAGCTAAAATAGCTTTCAGTTTTCTCTTTGTATGTGCAAAAATGAAACAAGTCTTCTTTGGTATTTAGCTTCTATTTTTGGTTTGCTGGCTCAAGCACTATCTGGGTTGTTGGAGTTTTTGACTACTTGTTGCCGGGATTTTGATTTGAGTTGTTCTGCTGGCTGCTCGTTGTTGCTTTAGCATTTCAACATTTAGGTATTTCTTCTTATATTGTAGCTTTTTAATTGTTTCATGTGAATAAAGAATGAATAGTCTCGCATCTTTATTTGAAATTATTCAACAGTCTTGATTCATTCTTGTTTGTCATATATGAACAATTTGTGCTATGGTAGTAAAATATGGATGAAGGAAGGAAGAAGTAAGTATATAGTTTTGAGTTCATACTTGTCAAGTTTTTTTATTGTAGTTGCAGCACCCCCTATTAAGAAAAAAATTGATTTTACTTTATTAAAAGTCTTGGTAAAATTTCCCATGGTGAACTTTACTTGAATATTTCCGTATATGGTTTACTGTTTCCTCGTAAGGTTCAAGTATACAAGGTTTGGTGGAAGTTGATACATTTCATGTTTACGACACAATTAGCCTAAAGATATCGTGAAGTGCTTTGTAAGAATCTACTCTCTAAATTCTTGTCATGAAAATAATTTATTCATATCTTTCTATATGCATGTTTAGGCTAGTTTATTCTATATTAATAGGTTACTTATATTAATTGTTTATTATTAGTTATAAAAGTATGACTTTTGTTTTCAATCAACCATCAATGGTCAGTAAGGGATAGCAATTAGGCCTCGAATAAGTTTTGGATTTAGGAAAAAGGGACATGAGCCTTAGATGAATAGTCTGTTTTTTGTAGTGATCAATTAAAGAAGAGAATTGGGACAAGTAAATTTCAGCAGCTGCCCACTTTCTTTTAGTAACAAAGTTGACCCGTTTTTAATGAATAAAAGAGTAACCCAATACCATTATACAAACTTCCAAAGCAGCCCATTTTTTAAATTGATAAAGGTTGGTCCAAATTTTAATACCATGGTTGTTCACATAACTACTTTCCAATAGAAAAAATAAATTTGTTAATAACTCATTAACTCGATCACCTTAGTAATCAATTTAAACGCTAGGCAACTAGTAGGTGCGTTTTAACTTTTTCATTCACGAACTCTCTTTCGTAGCGTGATATTAACTTTTAATATTTTAATAATCTCATACTATTTCTACTAGCTTTAATTAATTTGTAAATTTTTTCTTTTGCTAAAATCGCGGATTCGCTTGTGTAGCGCGATACTTAATATTTTAGTGTTTCTCTAAGTGTAGTAATTTTTAAAAAAATAATAATAATGTACTACTAATCCTTGTCATAACTGCGGATTCGCTTGCGTAGTGCTGTTATGATATAATTAACAAACTTCGTCTCGATCACGCATTCGCTTGCGTAGTCTGGTTATGACATCTTATTACTCAAAATTTTCTTTAATTTTTCTAATAATCGAGAAATAAAAGCGGATAGGTAAAACATGAAAATCATATAAATCACAGTTTGTCCAAATTAATTCAAGCCAAGTTTAAGTCAATAAAGCGACCGTGCTAGAACCACGGGACTCGGGGAATGCCTTATTCCTTTCCCCAGTCAACAGAATTCCTTACCCGAACTTTGTTTTCGCGGACCAATAAAAAGAGAGTCAAATCTTCCTTTGATTAGGGATTCAAATAAAAGGTGACTTGGAACACCCAAAAATCAATTCCAAGTAGCGACTCTGAGCAATAAAATAATCCTTATTTCGATTAATGTCACTTTAATTTGAAGAACTCTCATATCCCCTGCGGGAAAAAGGAGGTATGACAGCTATACCGACTCTGCTGGGGACAACCAGAAGTCGAGCTTGTACATGTTGACTTTTTATTTGGCTTCATTAATTTTGTATATATTGTGATTTGTTTGTGCCTATTGTGTTACTTGTTCGCTTTTTACGGCTTTGATGTTGTTGAACTGTACATATAAATTGTCTTCTCATGCACCCCCCCTGAGTCCTCTTGAAATAAAAAATTGGGCATTTGCTTGACATAGTCCACTTTCTTTGATATAGCCGAGGTGCTTGTCACCCGGTGAAGGATTTTAGTCACACATGTTTTAGGCGGGGGGCACCACCAGTTAAGCCGGAAAGCAATGCTACTGGTATACTGACCCTCCTCGGCTCGAGCTGTCCGCTCGAGTAAGCCAGTCTAGATACATTCTCCACTAGGATTTAAACCTAGAAGAACAAACCTCATGCCGGATATCCCTAGTAGGTTCGCTTTATTTGCATCACGTGCATTTAACTTAGCGAAACTCGACACAGGGGTCGGGTCCGTATAAGACAGGTATCCTCTTTGAGACCATCATCTCCACTTTTGTGCTATTTGTTTCATCATTTGGAAGGCTTAATTGCGTTGTTGACCGGCTTTAGAAAATAGTTAAGCGAAATTTCAAAAAAGAAAAAAAAAACTCTCCTAGTTTAGTACAAATAATCTTTTTTTTACTAAGATTTTGTAGTAGTCTGACGTGAGATGTAAAGATTAATTTCATAAAAGTCAAAAGAGAGAAATACTCAGTTTCACCGAACTACACGGGTCTGATTCTCACAGGATGTGAGATACGTAGGCAAACTTCATAAGTTCCGGCCCCCATTTTTTCAAAAATCCAAAAAGAAAAATTCCTTTAATTCATTCTTTAGAAGTCTTTCTTTAGAAATCCCAAAAAAATATTTTTCTTCCATTTTTTAAAGAGAATAAATCCGAAAAATATTTTTTTTCTACCTTCTTTTTAGAAGTCTTTTTCCCAAAATTAGAAAAAAAAATCAAAATTCAAAAAAGTATTTTCTTTCTTCTTTAGAATTCTTTCTTTAAAAAAAAAATTTTGAAAAAAAAACTAGAATTAAAAATCAAAAATATTTTCACTCTTTCGAAAATTGAAAAGAAAATTCAAGATCCAAAAGAAAAAATTTCTTTAGAAGTATTCCTTTCATGAATTCAAAATAAAAGTCCAAATATCAAAAAAAAAAAAAGGGGGGGGGGGGGGGTTCCTTTCTTAAATTTTTTTTCGAAATTCGATTTTTTTTCTTCATATTCTTTGGTCACCTTTTACTGTTTGCCTTCGTATTCCGGTCGTTTTTCGAAGACAACCTTAAAATCTCCCAGGGAAGTACCGAAGGGCCGTTTTTGTTAAAATAGCCATTTTTAGTTTGTCTATTTCTCATTTTACCTTTTTATTTTTTTTTATTTTTTGTCCCCATTCTTAGTCGTTTTTACTGAGAAATCCTCTAAGCCTTTCGTGGAAGAATCAAAATACCGATTTTATAATAATAGTCCTTTCTTTATTTTTTGTGTCTGCTAATTTAAAAAATAGTAAATAGATCGAGTCCTAAATGGCCTTTTTCCTTTTTAAAAAAAATAAAAATAAAAAGGAATAATCAGAACTTCATATAGCTTAGGAAAGTCCTGGCCCTTTTTTATCTTATTCTTAGGTTCACCATGAATTCTCCACAAAGAAGCAACCGGAAAAGGGTAAGGGACGAGGCACCTCCTATGTTTTTGATAAGAGATAAGACCCCGAGTAGTCTCTGTAATTGGTGGGCTAGTTTTGCGACATGGGAACGAAATCAAGTATTTAAGCATCTCAAGTTCCTCACAAACATCATGGGGATTAAGCCTAACAGAGATTTAATCGAGGCTCTAGTACGTTTTTGGGACCCCCTGAACAATGTCTTCAGGTTCAAAGACTGTGAAATGACGCCTACGTTGGAAGAATTAGGTGGATTTACCGGATTAGGGAGGGACCTTCGTGGGAAAAAACCTGCTGCTCCAAGAAAAATTGGTGTAAACAACTTTCTGAAAAAGTTATGCCTCCGTCGGATTCCAATGGGTTGCCTGGATGAAGGTTGGGTTCCGCTGGAATATTTCTATGACAGATTCGGGGACGAGAAGGGGTTTGAAAACTTCTCGGGCACAGAATTCGTCAACCAATTAAGTTACGACGCATGGAGGGAGTTGAGAGTCTTCGCGTTCATGATATCATTTCTGGGGATCATGGTCTTTCCAGAGCGTGGTGGGCGCATCAGAATTCGTTTAGCTGCGGTGGTCTCGTTCTTGCAAAGTAGCGAGGATCACACCATTCTTCCCATGATTCTGGGAGACATTTTTAGAGCTTTGACCTGCTGCCAAGAGGGTGAATATTACTTCGAGGGGTGCAACATTCTACTGCAGATATGGTTCATAGAGCACCTTTATCATCATCCAATAGTAATAAATTTCAATGACAATTGGCTGAATTACATCGGATTTCACCCAGAGAGGGCCGCAAGTTGTAAGCTTCCAGAGGGGGTGAGGGCTTGGCAGACATTGCTCGGTTCGTTGAGTGCTGATAGAATCACTTGGAACTATTATTGGTTCCCTTCTGCTAGGATCATGCATATGTCGACGTATCGTCCGTTCTTCATACTCATGGGTTTCAGAGGTTTCCAACCCTATGCACCCCTACGCGTCATGCGCCAGCTTGGGAGAGAGCAAAAGAGGCCCCCCGGCTGAGGAAATACGTCCATTCATGTGGGAATTCAAGGTAGAGGAGCCCCCAAGGGAGTCATATGCACAAAAGGTCTGGTTTGGTAGTCGATTTTCTGATTTGGACGAGATGGTAGCTGATCGTGAACGTGGGGAGGTAAGCCTCGCATACCTTGAGTGGTTTCACAACCAGGCTATCCCGGAGCAAAGGCCAGAAAGATCCATACGGCATGCGACTGATTGGGAGGAGGAGATCGAGGCCAGAGTTAGAGAAACCAGAAGGGAAGTAACACTAGAGTTCCAATCCCGTATTGACATTTTACAAGAAGATAAAGGCATTCTGGAGACAACCATGTACATACAACAAGTTGATTTCGAGCGGGAGAAGGCTAAGTGGGCACAAGAGAGGCGAGCACTCAAAGCTCAAATTAGGCAGGGAAAAGTGATCACTACCGCTCAACAACAGGAAGAAAGAGAAGCTTAGTTCAAGGTGGTTCGTGATCATGAGTGCAGAGGTTTTGCTCCGTTAATACAAGGTCTGAGGGATCAGATAGGGGGAGTTGAGTCAAGCAAGGAGCGCCATTTCGCGGAGTTTGAAATAGAAATACATCACTACCAAGGTATGATCAATCGGTTGGAGGGGGAGTCACTGGAAATTCAGCGCCAAATAGACATGGCCTTGGAGCACGAGCGCGACGCACTGGATCTAGCTGAGACCCGTGGTCAACAAAATCAAGAGTTTCACTTGGCTCAGGAACACATTAAGGGAAAGATCCTCGAGGTAGCCACATATACCTCCCGAGCTTGCAGGAGTTGTCAGGGAATGACGCCCGAACGATTAGCTGAAGTATCATTGAATGTCGCTCGTCACATATCTGCAGATTTAGAGAAGATATACCGCGATGTTGGGGGTCAACCGCAGGAATAATCTCCATGACTACAATAATTCTGGTGGATTCTCTTGAAGAATTTTGGATCTTCTTTTAGCTGGCAGATCATTTTGACTGTTCCTTTGTGGTTTTTGAGTATGTAAGGGTCTTTTGTTGTTTTGATTCTTGTTATTTTGCCCTTTGTCTTAAAAAGTCTGTTTGAGTCAAGTCTGGTCGTGTTTAAACAGTTATCTTTATGTAATTCTTGTTATTGAGTCTTGTATCAAAAAATAAAAAACAATGAAAAAGATTTTGTTTTGGAAAAAATTCAAAAAAAAGGGAACCAAAAAATGTTTGTTTTGTATAAAAAATATACATAAAAAGAACAAAAATAGGGCCGTGCCCTTGAACTACGTAATGATCTGATTCATGTGGCGACATGATACGTAGGCAACCCCTAAAAGGTTCGATCAAAATATTTCAATAACTCTAAAATGAGGGAACAAAATAGGCAGTTGAAAAGAAAAGCGAAAAAATGAGAAAGAGAAAAAAAAAAAAAGAGAAAAGGAAAATTTGAGAGCACCAATAAGCAGCAGCTTCATAAGCCGGGATGAAACATGAAGCCTTCCAAAAGCATGTTAGAAATGATGACAATGTTAGGAACCTAGCATATTACGTGTGATTCATATGTGTAAAATGCTTAACCCTAACACGTTTGTTGCAATTTTAGTCAGTAAGCTTAAGGTGGTTGGTTTGTGGTGAAACTGGCAACACATCATTACTTCACCAGATCTAAAGGGAAGGTACCAATGGCTAATAATGATGAAATCGAGTTGGTCAGTGATGACCCCCAGGGCCAGTCAGTTGAGCAAGAGTCGGAGGAAGTGAGAAGATTAAAACAACAATTGTCGGATGTATATCAAGCTTGGGTCTCCGGTCAGCCTCCACCTCAGGGTCCCTCAGAAGGAACTTCTACCGTACCCCTGGCTACTCAACCACCGCTCCGTGCAGCAAGTGATCACATTCTANATACGTGCCAAACTACAGCATCCATGTCGCCCCTGGTACCTCTAATATGCGACCTCCAGCCGCACCAGTCAGGAACACCCCTCTTGTCGTGTCTGGCGCACCGGTATATACAGTCCCGCCACCACCACCTGTGACGAGGACTAACAACGAGCCACCATCTCATGCTTATGATGGACAATACTACTCTCCAAATGTGGCTTTCAGGGTCTCGGCTCCATACAACCAGACTCCTCAGTACGAGTCCCTGGTGGAAAATGAAAAGCCTTCCCAGACAGTTGAGCCAGATGATATGGCCAGGAAGATGAAAAGTCTTGAACAAAACATAAAGAACATGCAAGGACTAGGCGGTCACAAAAGTGTATCTTTCAGTGATCTATGCATGTTCCCTCACATTCATTTTCTGCCAGGGTTCAAGACCCCAAAATTTGAGAGGTATGATGGACACGGCGACCCCATCACCCACTTGAAAAGGTACTGCAACCAGTTGAGGGGTGCAGGGGGAAAAGAAGAATTTATGATGGCTTATTTTGGGAAAAGTCTTGCGGGGGTAGCCTCAGAATGGTTCATCGACCAAGATATCTCTCACTGGTATGTCTGGGACGACATGGACCAGGACTTAATCAAACAATTCCAGTACAACATAGATATTGCACCAGATCGCAACTCCCTATCTAATATGAAGAAGAAGCCGACTAAAAGCTTTAGGGAGTATGCAATCAAGTGGAGGGAGAAAGTGGCTAGAGTCAATCCACCCATGGATAACCATGAGTTGATCGTTGTTTTTCTGGAGGCCCAAGAGCCTGCTTACTTTCAGAACATGATGTCCGCGATGGGTAGACCTTTTGCAGAGGCAATCAAAATAGGGGAAATTCTCGAAAATGGCCTCAAGACTGGCAGAATTGTAAGTCAAGCTGCTCTCAAAGCCACTAATCAAGCTATCCAAAATGGGTCGGGAAGTTTTGCAAATAAAAAGAAGAGAGATGAGGGGTCCATGATGACTTCAGGATCNCCCTCAATACTCTGTGGGCCCACCATAGTACACAGTGTTCAATGCCCAGTCTTATGCTCGGCCTCCCAATCAGCAAATACGGGCACCAGCTCCAAGGATCCCCCGACCTCAGCAGCAAAAATTTTGGGCACCCTACAATGCTCATCCTAGACAGGATTATGGTCGAGAGCAAAGGCCGGCAGAAAAATTCACCCCATTGGCTGAATCATACTCTAGTTTATTCCAGAAGCTGAAGCAAATAGGCATGATTGGGCCCATCGCTCCCCACCATATGCATCCTGGTTCATATGGATTTCAAGAAAATGCTCGATGTGAATATCATTCAGGGGCCCCGGGGCATAGCACTAATGATTGCTGGACTCTGAAAAGAGCCATAGAAAGACTAATTGTTGAAAAATTGATTGTGGTGACAAATGATGAGGACCCTCCTAATGTGACCAACAACCCCTTGCCAGTACACGATGATGTTCACTTTGTGGGAATGATTGGCCGAGATCAAGAATACAAGTTGGCTGGTCGAGTAGAAATGACATCAGGAGCAATTCAAGAAGGAACGGGTCTAAAAGTAAGTCCAAGCCGAGATGTGCCATTGATTGTGAAAGGCGCTCATAGCTCAGAGAAGGCAACTTCATTTTTTCCAAAAATCTCGAGGTTGGAAGTTCGCTCCTTTCACACCTCCCTTTTCACCACCGGTAAGGGTAATAAGAGAGTTTTTTCCACTTTAAGTGACATAATCAAAAAATGGGATTATTTATTTATTTAGAGTCGCCACTTGGGATAATTATATGGTGTCCCAAGTCACCAGTTTAAATCCCAAATTGAGGAAATTTGACTCTGTTTAAATTGTCTGCGAACCAGAAATCCGGGTAAGGAATTCTGTTAACCCGGGAGAAGGTGTTAGGCACTCCCGAATTCCGTGGTTCTAGCACGGTCGCTTAATGATTAAACTTGGCTTAAATTGTTTAATTACTCACTTTTAGGATATATTTGTATTTTTAACCTTTCTTATTATTCGATTATTTAAATAATTAACTCAATACGAGTCACGCGTACGCATACTCGTTTAGTTCGACGTGTCAAGAATCATGTCACGCGTATGATGCAAGACTAAATTGCATAGTTGAATCATA
>ML439943.1:1321-51231 GCA_005239525.1 Nicotiana knightiana
TCATTAACATTATTAGGAACATTACAATAAAAGCTCTGAGAAGGATAATAAGAATTAGGAAAACCATCCCAATTGCCACCTTGACAACCACATTAATTAAAAAAATTCCACACATTAGTTTGAGATGGACAATATTGCCACATGTGTGGTCCTCCACAATACGGACAAGGATAATCAAAATAAGAATAACCACTATTCGACCAATTATCATTCCAAGATTCCATGTCAAGAAAGATAACAAAGTATTGAATTAAGATAAAAATAAAAATAAAAAAAACTAAGTAGACAAAAGTAAAAATTCAATCTAGTAGAATAGTTAATTTCCAAGTCCCCGGCAACGGCGCCAAAAACTTGTTGGTTGATTTCCCAATGCACACGCAAGTGTACGTGGTCGACAAGTAATATAGGATTTTAAGTCCAGATATCGTACCCACAGGGACTTGTGATTAACTATCAACTAAACTAAACTCAAACAAATATTTAACTAAAATTAATCTAAAATAGTAAATTAAGAGATTAAAGAGACAACTAACTTAAAGACGAATTCAATGTAATTTGATATTCTAGAGTTATGGGTTGGCAAACAATCACGTTGAGTTTTCGACCTAAATCTTCAAATCAGGTTTATTGATTGACGAGGTTAATATTGCTCGTAGCCTTCTCCCGAAGTACAACTCGCCTATTCAAGCTAACCTAACGCCTATATTCCTATGGAATCAGGATTAACAAGAACGCATTAATAATTCCCGTATAATAACCAAGCAAGGCGATTAGGTATATTCCTATCCTAACCGCAAATCCGCTCCCCTGAAGGGTTAAGATCTTGCTCTACCCAATCTTATATGCAATCTAGAATTCCCTCTCCCGAGTTCAACCCTAGATTCGTAGATAGTATTCAATTGGTGATCAAGCAATTAAATTATTAAACACAACATTGAATAAACAAACCAATTAAGATAAAACAACAAGAATTATTCAAGCGTCAACTACAACGTTCATGTAGCACCCAAAACTCCAGAACTAATAAACTATGAAACTAAAAGAAGAGAAGAGAAGAAACACTAAGTAGAATCCTCTTCAATGATCAATCCTATCTCCACCTTCGAAAAATCCCCCTCAATGTTATGTTTTTGGGTCTATTTATATGTTTAGGATGAACCCTAAACGTTTAAAAGACTTCTATTCCAACTTGGAAACACTTAAACCCGTCAAAACTCGGTTTCTGGCCGACTGGGGACCCTGGCGTTTCAGCCCAAACGCCTGGCTAACGCCCGGGTGTCCTCTTTCGCGTATTTTTTGACGTATTTGCATCCGTTTAGCTCCGTTTCCATTTCCAATTCACCTACACATAAAATAAACCCCATTAGGCACATACGACGTGTATTTTTATCATTAAAGCACATAAAATGCAAGGTATATAATGCTTAAAATCCTGAATTCTAGCCACGCATCAATTCCTTTGAGAAAGGTCAGTTTGTATAGGTTTGGGCCACCTGGTATCCCTAATCTTCCCAATGGCTGAAACCATAGCTGAGGCATCGAAGATGAGGTTATATTCTGATAATCGAGGTGCTTCTGCGGGATCTGTGTAATGGTCAAATCTATTCTTACTCATGAGTCCCTGATCATTTTGCACCCGATTGTTTCTTCAATTATTTCGGGGGTGGCAATAACACACAATAAATGTTATAGAAATCAGCAGCAATAATATAGCATTCAATAATAATGAATAGTCCTCCTTTCAATGATGAATGATAGACAAATCTTTGAATATTCGAGTTACTCTCAGATCTGATGGAAAAGTATGGACAAGAATCTTAGTGAAAATGTGGTGTTTGTATCTTAGTAGGAGAGAGACGAATCTTTTAGCAAAGTGTGTTCTTTACAAACGAATATCCCATACCCCTATCATTATTTTTTTTTCGATTTATATGAGACATATTAATAAGAAATCCTAATAGTACAAGTGAAGAGAATATCCACTAGAATATTTTCTTAAATGTCTTATCTCGAAAACTAGTCGTTAGAGCACTGTCAATGGTACTACAACTCGACCTCGTCCTTTATTGGCATCTCGACTACAGCTCTTGTTGATAACAACCCTTGTTGACTAAGGCTTTTGTTGACTAAGGCTCTTGTTGACTCTTCGACCAAAGACTTTGCTGCTTCTTGGGCCATCTCGACAACTGACGACTTGCAGAGTTCTTTTCGTAGTATTATCTTGGCTTAAATATTCCAAAAAAAGATTTTGACCCATACATTTAGTCCCTCCGGTTTCAATCGGGTTCTGTCACGACCCAAAAACCAACCGTCATGATAGCGCTATTGTTGAACTAGGAAAGCCATAACTCGACATCTCAACATAGTTAAAACTTTGAAAATAAAGACGAAAGTAATTAACATTGAAGAACGAATTTTTGAAACATAAATAATACGAAATATAATACAGCCTATCCGAAAACAGGGATGTCACAAAGTAGATGAACATCTATATCGGAATAAATTCTACTACAATGCCTAGGAAATAAAACTGAAGTACAAATAGAGATAAATAAGAAGAGCCAAGGACCACGAACTCCATGCAACTACCTCGATCGTCTCCAAATCCCGACTCCTCGATCAACAACCACCGTGACCCGAAGCACCTAGATCTGCACAGGGGTGCAGGGTATAGCACAGGTACAACCAACTTATTAAGTAACAAGTCCAACCTTTGGAGTCAAAGGGAGTGACGAACTCAACCATTACAGTTAAAAATAGAGTTAACAGTGTAGAAATGTAGGCGTGATTTCAAGTTAAATAGATAGTTCAAAACACTAAAATAGATCAAATCTGAACCATTTGAAGAATAAAACTCTTCTACTTGTACATGACAATGCACATACTTCATGTGCTGCACCATGGAAATAGCCTCATGTACTCACGCTCTCAAATTATCAATCACTCGGTACTGTATATGGCACATGCGGCCCATGGAAGATCCACCCTAGAATATATACATCATTGATCATCGATTACCCAGTATCGAGGAGGGCCGATCCAGCCCATGGAGAAGATCTATCTCCAGGTATATCATGCTTCGGACAAGATCCATGTCTAGAGAAGATCCATCCCTCAACAATATCAACCGCGCTCAGTAGGGGTGTGTACCGACTCCGGAGGGGCTGTTTCAGCCCAAGCGATATCTAATTCAATATAACCACTGCGGCGTGCAAGCCCGATCCCATAACTGTCACTCTTAATCAATCTCTCGGCCTCACTCAGTCATCAATCTCTGAAGTCTCACTCATGGGCTCACAATGCCATGAAATTAGCTCGAAAACAATGATATGATGTATCAATAAATAACAACAGAGACTAGGATATGATATGAGATGCATAGATATGGTTGTGTACGTAATATCAATGAAATCAACAAGATGACAGCAAGAAACGACCACTCTGGGCCCCAACAGTACTAGCATAAAGCCTAAACATTATATTTAGCATGATCGACATATCAATTACTTTATCACATAATGAAAACACGGATATGAACCAAATAGAACCACTACACGGTGCCATGGAATCAACCAGCTCATAATTCCCACGGTGCACGCCCGTCACTTGGCATGTGCGTCACCTCAATACCAATTACATAATACATAATTCCGGGTTTCGAACTCTTAGAACCAAGTTTGAAAGTATTATTTACCTCAATCCAGGCAAAAACTATACTCCGAAATGCCTTTGCCTCTCAAATCGGTCTCCAAACATCCCGAATCTAGCCACAAGAAGTACACCACAATTAATATAAGCTAAAGGGATCAATTCCACAAGAAAAATACTAAATTATATCCAAAATCCAAAATTGGATCGAACCCGGCCCCCGGGCCCACGTCTCAAAATCCGACAAAAGTCACAAAACCCGAAAGTCCATTTACTCACGAATCTAACCATACCAAATTTACTCAAATCCGATAATAGAATCCCGTTCAAAACCTCAAAAATCTAACTCAAGAACTCTTCCTCTTTTTCACCAATTTTCCACCTCAAATCACAACTGAGATGATGGAATTAAAGGCATAATCATGAAATTTGACCAAAATTAGATAGGAATCACTTACCCCAAACACCTATGCAAGTATCTCTCCAAATCGCCTTTTACTAAGCTCCCACTTCAAGTTTATGATATGAACTCAAAACCCTCATTTTCAATCTTTAAAATCTGCCCAGATGCACCTTCATCGCGAACGTGATCGCCCTTTCGCGTTCGCGTAGACCAGTCTGACTGCCTCTCAATTAACATTTCGCGAACGCGAAGCTTTGCCAACTCCATTCTTCACGAACGCGACCCCTACCCTGCGAACACGTAGACCAATGTCTTGGGGTCCCAGCTGCCTCAGCATCTCTTCGCGAACGTGACACCTCACTTGCGTTCGTGATGCACACACAGTCCATACCTTCGCGTTCACATTCACATCCTCTTTTGGCGAACGCAAAGAACAAAATCTTCCCAGCTCACAGACACCCTTCGCGAACGCGAGACTTCTCTCGTGAATGCGAAAGAGGAAACCAGAAGAACTCACCAGCAGTTATCAGTCCACAACCAGCAGTTAGTCGAACCCTCATATCACCTCAAACAACAACAAAAACACGAATTACTCACGGATTCGAGCTTAGTGAACTTTGAAATTTCCAAGTTATACAAACGACGTCGAAATCTATCAAATCGTGTCCAATTGACCTTAAACTTTGCACTTAAGTAATAAATGACACAACAAACGTACTCCAACTTCTCAAAATTCCAATCTGACCCCGATATCAAAAAGTCCACTCCTGGTCAAACTTTCCAAAATTACAACTTTCGCCATTTCAAGCCTAATTCTACTACAGACTTCCAAATAACAATCCGGACGCACTCCTAAATAAAAAATCACCTAACAGAGCTAACGTAACCATCAGAATTCAAATCCGAGGTTGTTTACACATAAGTCAACATTCGATCAATTTTTCCAACTTATGCTTTCAATTAAGAGACTAAGTGCCTCAATTCACTCTGAAATCTCTCCGGACTCGAACCAACTAACCTGGTAAGTCATAGAACAGTTGTAGAACACAAAAGGAGTAGAAAATGGGGGAACGGGGCTACAACTCTTGAAACGACCAGCCGGGTCTTTACATCCTCCCCATCTTAACAAGCATTCATCCTCTAAAGACTATAAAGATATACCTGAAGTGGTGAAACGATGAGGATAACGACTGTGAATATCATGCTTGGTCTCCCAAGTCGCCTCTCGACTGGCTGATCCCTCCACTGAATTTTCACGGAAGCAATGTTCTTTGACCTTAGCTTTCGAACCTGCCTGTCAAAAATAGCCACCGGCTCGTCAACATAAGATAAATCCTTGTCCAACTGGACTGAGCTGAAATGCAACACGTGAGACGGATCACCGTGATACTTCTGGAGCGTAGAAGCATGAAATACTGGATGAACTCCTTCTAGACTAGGAGGAAATTCAAGCTCATAAGTAACCTCCCCAACACGTCGCAACACCTCAAATAGGCCGATAAGCCTTGGGATCAACTTTCCCTTCTTTCCGAACCTCATAAAACCCTTCATGGGTAACACCCGGAGCAGCACCCCCTCGTCAACCATGAATGCAACCTCACGAACCTTCCGATCCACATAACGCTTATGTCTAGACTGGGCTGTGCGAAGTCGATCCTAAATCACCTTAGCCTTCTCCAGAGCATCCTGAACCAAGTCTGTACCCAATGACCTAGCCTCGCCCGACTCAATCTAACCCACTGAAGACCGACACTACCTACCATGCAGAACCTCATACAGTGACATCTGGATCCTCGACTGATAATTTTTTTGTAGGAAAACTTCACAAATGGAAAGAACTGATCCCACGAACCCCCAAAATAAATCACACACACACACTGAGCATATCTTCTAGTACCTGAATAGTGTGCTCGGACTATCCGTTCGTCTGAGGTTGAAATATTGTGCTCAACTCCACTCGAGTACCTAACTTATGTTGTACGACCCTCTAGAACCATGATGTAAAGTGCATAACCCGGTCAGAGATGATAGATGCTGGTACACCATGAAGCTTGACGATCTCTCGGATATAAACTCGAGCCAACTGCTCGAAAGAATAGGTAGTCATCACATGAATGAAATGAGCTGACTTGGTCAGCCTATCTACAATCACCCAAACTGCATCAAACTTCCGCTGAGTCCGTGGAAGCCCAACAACGAAATTCATAGTGATCCACTCCTATTTCCACTCTAGAATCTCTAACTTCTAAAGCAACTCACCTGGCCGTTGATGTTCATACTCCACCTGCTGCAAAATTTAGACACTGAGCTACATACTCTACTATGTACGTCTTCATTCTCCTCCACCAGTAATGCTGCCTCAAGTCCTAATATATCTTCGCAACACCCGAATGAATAGAACACCGCGAACTGTGAGCCTCCCGGTGAATTAACTCACGTAAACCATCTATATTGGGCACACATAGCCTGCCCTGCATTCTCAATACACCATCATCACCAATAGTGTCCTCCTTAGCATCACCGTGCTGGATCGTATCCTTAAGGAGAAGCAGATGGGGGTTATCATACTGACGCTCCCTGATAAGATCATAAAAAGAAGACCGAGAGACTACCCATGCCAATACTTGACTCGACTCAGAAATGTCAAATCTAACAAACTGAATGACTAGGGAGTGAACATCCAACGCCAATGGACCCTCTACTAGTAGATATGCTAAGCTCCTCAAACTCTTCGCCTGACGACTCAAAGCATCCGCCACCATATTGGCCTTCCCGGGATGGTACAAAATGGTGATATCATAGTCCTTAAGCAGCTCCAACCACTTCCATTGCCGCAAGTTAAGATCCTTCTGTTTGACCAAATGCTGCAAACTCTGGTGACCGGTGTAAATATCACAATGGACACCATACAAATAGTGCCACCAAATCTTCAAGGAATGAACAATAGATGCTAACTCAAGGCTGTGGACAAGATAATTCTTTTCATGGGGATTCAACTGGCGCGAACATAAGCAATCACTCTACTCTCCTGCATCAAAACACACCTAATACCGATCCGAGAAGCATCACAATACACTATGTAAGAACTAGAAGCTAATGGTAGAACTAGAACTTAAGTCGTGGTCAAAGTAGTCTTGAGCTTCTGAAAGCTCTCCTTGCACTCATCCGACCACCTGAAAAGAGTACCATTTTGGGTCAATTTGGTCAAGGGAGATGCAATAGATAAGAAACCCTCCATGAAACGACGGTAATAACCAGCCAAACCAAGAAAGCTTCGAATCTCCGTAGTTTGAGACGGTCTGGGCGAACTCTCAACCGCCTCTATATTCTTCGAATCCACCTTAATACCCTCACTAGAAACCACGTGCCCTAAGAACTCTACTGAACTGAGCCAAAACTCGCACATGGAGAACTTTGCATAAAGTTTCTCCTCCCTCAACCGCTGCAACAAAATTCTAAGATGTTGCGCATGTTCCTCCTGGTTACGAGAGTACACCAGGATACAATCAATGAATACAATAACGAACAAGTCAAGATAAGGCTGAAATACACTGCTTATCAAATGCATGAGTGCTGCTGGGGCATTAGTCAACCTAAAAGACATCACAAGGAACTCATAATGGCCATATCGGGTCCTGAAAGTTGTCTTAATAATATACGAGTTCTAACTCTTCAACTGCTGATACCCTGACCTCAAATCAATCTCAGAGAGCACCCTCGCTCCCCGGAGCTGGTCAAATAGATCATCAATGTGCGGTAAAGTATACTTGTTCTTAATTATGACCTTATTCAACTGTCTGTCATCAATGCACATTCCCATAGTACCATCCTTCTTCTTCACAAATAAAACTGGTGCACCACAAGGTGACACGGTAGGCCGAATAAACCCCATATCAAGGAGTTCCTAAAGCTGCTCCTTCAGCTCATTCAATTCAGACGGTGTCATACGATACGGTGGAATAGAAATGGGATGATTGCCCGGCACCAAATCAATACCAAGGTTAATATCCCTGTCAGGCGGCATGCTCGGCAGGTCTGCAGGAAACACATCCAGAAAATTTTGCACCACCGGAACATAATCAATAATAGGGGTCTCTAAACTAACATCACGCACAAAGGCCAAATGAGATACATAACCCTTCTCAACCATCCGCTGAGCCTTCAAGTATGAAATCACTCTACTGGGAATATAGTCTATAGAGTCGCTCCACGCAACCCTCGGCAACCCTGACATCGCCAACTTCACAGTCTCAGTATGACAATCCAAAATAGCATGACATGGAGACAACCAATCCATACTCAGTACCACGTCAGAATTAACCATATTAAGGAGAAACATGATAAGTCTAGCTCTAATAACCCAATAGACACTACATATGACCGGTATACACAGTCCACAATAATAGTATCCCCGCCGACATAGATACATGAACAGGTGAAACTACGAGGCATATCCAGATAATGGTTAAAATACATTGATACATATGAATAGGTGGAACTGGGGTCAAATAATACAGAAGCATCTCGATGACATATTGAGATAATACATGTGATCACTGTGTCTGAAGCAAAAACATCTGGTTTGGAAGGGGGTGCATAGAAATGCCCTGAGTGCTTGCTGATCGTCTTCCCTCTCTAGGGCAGCCCCTAGTTGATCGAGCTCCAACCCTAGCTGGCTGAGCGGGTGGTGATGTAACTAGTGCTAAAGTCGTAAGCTAACTCATGCTGAGCTGAACCTCCCGAGATATGGGGATAATGCCTCTTGATATGACCCAAATCTCCACACTAAAAGCAATCTCTCCCTGCGAACTGTGGTGGGGATTGAAGGGAGCTCCGAGCATCGAGAACTGCTAGTAGCCCCGTCATAGATGAACCCTGAGCTGATGGTGCATGAGAAGAACTCCGAGTTGGACGGGCAGTGAGAGAGAGTGACCCTGTTGAGAACTGCGAGAACCATGGCCAGACGATGCACCAGGGTGGACTGGGCAAGCCGCGTGAGCATGCTTGTAAGGATGACCCCTATTGTGATGGAAATCACCTCCAGAAGGAACTCCACTAAAATCACATGATCGACGAGAGCTCTTGGCCTCCCTCTCAACCCGCTCCTGACTGCGGACCATCTCAATATGTCGAGCAATGTTGACAACCTCCTTGAACGTAGCACCAGATACCCTCTCTCTAGTTATAAGCACCCGCAACTAAAATGTGAGGCCATCAATGAACCTCCTAATCCTCTCCCTACCTATGGGAACTAACCAGACTACATGACGGGCCAACTCAGAGAACCTCATCTCGTACTGTGTCACGGATATATCATCCTGACTTAACTGCTTAAATTGTCTGTGCAGCTCCTCTCTGCGAGACTACGACACGAACTTCTCTAAGAAGAAAATAATGAACTCTTGCCAAGTAAGTGGTGCTGTACTGACCGGCCTACGCCTCTCATATGCCTCCCACCAGGTGAAGGTATCCCCATAGAACTAAAAAGTAGTGAACGAGACCCCACTGCTCCGCAAAAAGCTTGTTGTATGGAGCATGATCTAACACTTATCTAAGAAGCCATATGCATCCTCCTCCTCTGTATCACTGATATGGAGGCTGGAGTCTCTCAAACCTCTCCAATCTATGCTGCTCATCATCAAGCATAACAGGAACCACAGTCCTGAGTAATTGCAACCAGCTGGGCTGGTGGTGCCCCTGGTGCATGGAATCCCTGCATCACCTGCTCTGGTGTGCAGTGGCGGGAGTCTGAGTACCTTCCCCGGCCTGAGAAGTGGCTGCTGCGGCCAATACAGAGACCACCTGAGCAAGAATGGTTCACACGGTTAGAATCTAAGCTAAAGCCTCATGAAGGCCTGGAATCACAATGGCACAACTGGTGCCTGAGCTGGTCCCGTTGGCGCATCCACAACTGGGACCTGATCCTGAACTGGGGCAACTGGTGGATCTGTAGGTGCTGCCCTAGCTGATGTGCAAGTCGCACCTCTACCCCTACTATGACCTCTATCGCGAACTCGGCCTCTCGCGCCCTGACTGGTGGTACTAGTGTCTAGTCATCCTGCCATGTAGTACGTGTCCTCACCATCTGTGAGAGAATAGAACAACAGAAGTTTACTTACTAGAATCAACAGATTCGCACGACAAGAAGTCAAGAATGTGAAGTTTCCTAAGGGTTCTTCAGCCTCTCGATCATAAGTACAGACGTCTCCATACTGATCTACAAGACTTCACTAAACCTGCTCATGACTCGTGAGACCTATGTAACCTAGGATGTAATACCAACTTGTCACGACCCAAAAATCAACCGTCATGATGGCGATGTGAATATATCAAATTTGAACGATGTAAATAATATAACTCTTCTACTTTTACATGACAATGCACATATTGTATGTTATGTACCATGCTGATAGCCTCATGTACTCACGCTCTCAAATGCTCAACCACTCGGTACTGTATATGGCCCATGCGGTCTAGGTAAGACCATCCCAGAATATATACGTCACTGACCATCTATCACCCAATACCGAGGAGGGCAATCCAGCTCGTGGAGAAGATCCATCTCCAGGTATTTCATGCTTCAGACAAGATCCATGTCCAGGGAAGATCCATCCCTCAATAATATCAGCCGCACTCACAAGGGGTTACAGACTCTGTATGGGATCCTGCTGCCCAAGCCCTATCATAAATCAATATAATCGATGCATCGTGTAGCCCGATCCCATAACTGTCACTCATAATCAGGATCTCGGCCTCACTCAATCATCAAACTCTCCAATCTCACTCACGGGCTCACAATGTCATGGAATTAGCTCGAAAATATGATATGATGTATCAATAAATAAACACAGAGACTCGGAAATGATATGAGATGCATTGATATGACTGAGTACAAAATGTCAATGAAATCTGTAAGAAGACAACAATAAACAACCACTATGGGCCCCAACAGTACCTGTTTAAAGCCTAAACATGATATCTAGCATGATCGATAGCTCATTTACTTTATCACATGATGAAAACAGGGATATCAACCAAATAGATCCACTACACAGTGCCATGGAATCAACTAGGTCACAATTCCCACGCACGCCCGCACGCCCGTCACTTGGCATGTGCGTCACCTCAATACCAATTACATAATACATAATTCGGGGGTTTTGAACCCTCAGAACCTAGTTTGAAAGTGTTATTTACCTCAATCCAAGCAAAAACTGTACTCCAAAATGCCTTTTTCTTTCAAATCGGTCTCCAAACGTCCAGAATCTAGCCACAAACATTAGAAGACAATTATATAGGCTAAAGAGATGAATTCCACAAGAAAAATACTAAATTATATCAAAAAATCCAAAATCGGCTCAAAGCCGCCCCCCAGACCCACGTTTCAAAATCAAACAAAAGTCACAAAACCTGAAAGTCCATTCACACACGAGTCCAACCATACCAAATTTTCTCAAATCCGATAACAGAATCCCATTCAAAACCTCAAAAATCTAACTAAAGAACTCTTCCTCTTTTCCCCCAATTTTCCACCCCAAATCACAAATTAGATGATGGAATTAAAGGCATAATCATGGAATTCGATCAAAATTAGATAGGAATCACTTTCCCCAAACACCCACGCAAGTATATCTACAAATCTCCTTTTACCAAACTCCCACTTCAATTTTATGATATGAACTCGAAAAACCTCGTTTCCAATCTTTTTAACGCTGCCAAGATGCACCTTCATCGCGAATGCGACCACCCTTTCGCATTCGCATAGACCAAGGGCCCTCACCTGCCTCAACATCTCTTCACGAATGTGACACCTCGCCCGCATTCCTGATGCACACACAATCCATACCTTAGCGTTCGCGTTCGCGTTCGCGTTAGCGCTCACATTTGCGTTCACGTTCGCGCTCACATTTGCGTTCACGTCCTCTTTTTGCGAACGGAAAGAACACAATCTTTCCAGCTCACAGACACCCTTCTCGAACGCGAGACTCCTCTCGCGAACGCTTAAAAGGAAACCAGAAGAACTCACCAACAGTTATCAGCCCACAACCTAAGTCCAAAGATGATCTGTTAACCACCAGAAACTCACCCGAGGCTCTCGGGACCTTAACCAAACATACCAACAATCCCCAAAACATCATACGAACTTAGTCAAACCCTCAAATGACCTCAAACAACATCAAAAACACAAATTACTCATTGATTCAAGCCTAGTGAACTTTGAAATTTCCAAATTCTACAAACGACACTAAGGCTTATCAAATCACGTCCGATTGACCACAAATTTTGCACAAAAGTCATATATGACACCACAAACCTACTCCAACTTCCAGAAATTCCAATCCGACCCTGATATCAAAAGTCCACTCCCGGTCAAACTTTTCAAAATTTCAGCTTTTGCCATTTCACGCCTAATTCTACTACGGACCTCCAAATCATAATCTAGACGCACTCCTAAGTCCAAAATCAACTAATGAAGCTAAGAGAACCATAAAAATTCAACTCCGAAGTCGTTTACACATAAGTGAACATTCGGTCATCATTCCAACATAAGTTTTCAATTAAGAGACTAAGTGTTTCCATTCACTATGAAATCTCTCCAGACCCGAACCAACTAACTCGGTAAGTCATATAACAGCCGTAGAACACAAAAGGAGCAGATTAGGGAATGTGGCTACAACTCTCGGAATGACCCGCTGGGTCATTACAGGTACGTTGAGCAAATTTTGTTCACCGTGGTTGAAACAATCTAGCGAGTTGTGCGGGTCGTAATGGCTACGGTGAACTAGAAACGTGGCCCTACGAGGGCCGTTTATTTCAAATGCTTCTATTTTCCCTGTCAGTTTGATGGAGTTTGATGTCCGCAAATTAGGGTGACATCATAACGTTATGCATAATTATGACGCATATTCCCGATGTGTTCCTTCATTTTGCATGTGACCCATGATTGAACTTTCTGCTTCGGTTCCGATACCAGGTAATTATGAATCGACTTTGGTTCTGGAGCCAAGATCCTTATAAATAGGGATTTTAGGGTATGATTTTGAAGTTTCAAGTTTTCTATAGCAGAACCTTATAGTATTCTCTTGCCCTGAACCTCTTCTTTCTATTCCAGTGACTTGCACTCAAACTCAGTTCTTCACTGCTTGATACTTCTTTTAAAATATGTCTAGCATGCCATCCGAGTCTAGTGAGGTGAGTGTAGTGATCCCTTTGGCGACAGTGTTTCCTCTGAAGAAAGTGTTCTCGTTGCCATCGATGATGGATGTTTCCCGTTGGTGGAGGAGATAGTTTTTCACAATCCTGATACTAGGTCCGACTTCTCTAAATTAATCGATACAGACACTGGATCCTTTCGATCTGTGATGGCGGAGAAAGAATTAGGAGAAATTAGGGCTAAGTTTCCTACCAATTCGAATTGATTCCGGTAGCATGGGATACTATACAGGTCCACCGTCCTGGGTACTTTGCCTTTTAGGCCTATCCCTTCCAAGTCGGCTACACTATTTCTCTTTTTCCATTGGCGGAGGAATTCTATCATTATTACGGCGTTTGCCCATCTCAACTTGCTCCTCGATAAGCTTATAATGATGCTTACCAAGTTTTCCGAGTTGGCCGAGGTCAAACTGACTCTCCGACACTTATACATCTGTTTGCTCCCAACTTTAAAAGAGGGACAATGTTGAACCTTCGCCACCAGGGACGTGGTGGACAACATCGACGGTTTCCTTGAGACTTGTAAGTATACTCATAAGTACCTAATTTACTTGCATGTAGGTACTTGATTGATTTTTTTTATTTGGTCTTGGACTTCGACCTCTTGTCCTTTTCTCATGCAGCCAAGACCTCGCCCTCCTCCTTTGGTAGAGGAATTATCTGATTGGGTTGGTCGGCTCCTCCCTCATATCATAGGGATTTTGTGAGTGGTCAGGTTTTTTAAGAGGTTTTGAAAGCTTCCATCTCCGTGGATGATTACTTCCTGGTGGTTCCATTCAAATTTTAGTACCTGATGCGATGTTGGTGCCACATCCCCAGCGGCATGTATCCATGGCCACCCCAACAACAGGTTATATGACGCGGATACATCTATCACCTGAAATTCAATCTCGAACCATGTAGGTCCCATATGTAGAAAAGGACTAATTTCTCCTAGGGTGGCCCTCCGAGAACCGTCGAAAGCCTTCACATTCATGGACCCTTCTCTTATCTCGTACAAAACTTTGCCCAATATTTTGAGGGTTGTCAATGGGAAAATGTTGAGGAAGGATCCTCCGTCAATTAGAACCCTGGTAATGAAATGATCTTCACATTGCACAGTAATGTGCAGTGCCTTGTTGTGACTTAGCCCTTCAGGTGGCAGCTCGTTCTCGTGGAAAGTGATCGTGTGACTTTCAAGCACCTATCCTACCATGTTGGCCATTTCCCCACATGTGATGCTATTAGGCACATATGCTTCATTCAACACTCTCATCAAAGCATTCATGTGTGCTTCCGAGTTCTGTAGCAATGACAGGATGGATATTGGGCTAGAGTCTTGCTCAACTGATCTATGGTTGAATATTCTTTGGCTTGCACCTTTCTCCAAAGATCAACTGGACCTGTTTCAATGACGGGTGTCCTGTTGGAAGCATATTTGCTAGACTCTGCCAAGTGTTCAGGTGTATAGGCCCTCCGGTCCTGGTCATACCATGTGCGACACCAGCTTCTTCCATCTTAACCTTACCTTTCCTTCTTGCTTCAACAACGCATTCCCAAGGTACGGCATTGGTGTTGAAAAGTGGCGGGGTTGACACTGTCACTGTAATTGGTGCGGTTATCTTCAATTCAAATGGGACAGGTGTCGTGGCAGGTGAGATTACCTCAACCTCAAATGGCATAGGTGCTTCCACAGGTGGTGCCACTTCAAACTTGAATGGGACTGACATAGCTACCTCAACATATCCTGACAACTGAATCTGGACTATGATGGGATTAAGTGTGACCACTGGCTTCTTTGGGTCATCACCTTCTTTGATCAATCCGATCGACCCCTCTGGGTCCCATTCTTCCTCTATATCTATCATGTTGATGCATCCACCCCTATGGTCTGGGAGCGGATTGTTGTGGACATTGGAAGTAGCTTCCTTTGCTTGGATGACCTTATTATCTATCAGAGACTGGATATTATCCTTAAGTGAACGACATTCATCAATTGTATGCCCCTTCATGCCGGAATAGTATGCACAACTTTTATTTGTGTTGACCTATTGGGATAGATTTTTAGGGGTTACAGTGATAAGAGTAACATAACCATCAGCTTTTAATCTTTCGTACAGCTGATCAATAGGTTCAGCAACGACACTATATTGCTTGGGCGGCCTGCAGTCGAAGTTGGGTCGAGGTCTAGGGAAATTTTGTCGAGCAGGGGGTGATTGGAAGTGAGATGGTTAATAATATCTGGGAGAAGTAGGCTGATAGGTAGGTGGTGGAGATGACTGATATGATGGTGGAGGTGCTGACTGATATGTGGGTGGGGGTGCTTGGTAGGTGAGTGGGGAGGTTCGATATGTCAGTAGGGATTTGGGTCCTTGTGCAACCATTACGGCCCCTACATCATTCTTTTTGGATATGCCGCCGAACTGTAGGGCCTTGGTCGTGGCCTATAATGCTTCAAAATTGGTAGCCATTCCACTTTTAATCCATTCTTCAATTCTCTCACCTAACTTGATGATGTCAGAGAATTGTGATTTTCAATCACTATCAGTCGCTCATAATACTGCGAATTTTGTGC
Organism: Nicotiana knightiana; assembly: GCA_005239525.1. Lineage (NCBI taxonomy): Eukaryota > Viridiplantae > Streptophyta > Magnoliopsida > Solanales > Solanaceae > Nicotiana > Nicotiana knightiana. Next base: position 17,140 of record ML439943.1, read on the forward strand.
CTTGAAAAAGAAATTATTCATTTGTTCTTCGTCTAGGGCAGGCCTGACCTTAGCTGCTTCAGATCTCCAGCGAGTGCATACTCGCAAAAATTTTCGGTGGGCTTCTTCTTAAAATTCTGAATATAGAACACGTCTGGTGCAGTTTTTGTATTGAACCTGAAACGGTCCATGAAGTCTAATGCCATGTTTACCCAATTGGACCACTTTTTAGGGTCTTGGCTGATGTACCAAGACAGATCATCCCCTGTGAGGCTCCTCATAGATAGCTTCATAGAAATCTTTTCATCTCTTCCTACTCCAACAAATTTATCACAATAGGTCCTCAAATGGACCCTAGGATCACCTGTACCGTCGAACATCTCGAACTTAGGAGGTTCGTAGCCCTCTGGTAGTTCAACATCGGGCTGTATGCAGAGACCTTCATAGTTCAACCCTTCAACTCCCTTACTTACTTCAAAACCTTGAACTCGGCTAGTCAGCTTCTTCAGTTCTTTGACCAAATTCTTGATAAGAAAATCCTTCTCACTGGATTCAGGTGTGTATGAAATGGGTTGGGTGGAATGAGGTAGAGTCTCCACGTATATGGGGTTGTTATGATGGCCTGGCGCCTGAGCATAAAGGTGGTCATTTTTGGAGCTTTGTGGTTCAGGGATGATTAGTGGTGTGTTTCTCGGATTGTGGCGAGTGTTGCATTGTAGTTGAATAATTGGGTTTTTCGGTGGAGTTGTGTGGTGATGAGTTGTGGGAGGATGCTGTTTGTTTGGGGTATTCTGAGGAGGTATAGGATTTTGGATGTTTGGATGGTGGACATCTGGGACACTTAGTGAGATGGATAAAATCGCCAAATTCCGGACATGCTCAAGCTCCCCTTGGAGCTTCAGCAACATTTGCTCGAGCTGTGTCATAGCCTCTTTCTGAACCTAAGTACCTTGATTGTCAGGATCTTCTGTTCGTTCAGCTGTCATTGTGTTTTCCTTTCTGATATTGCTAAAATCTTCCATTTTGCCTTTGCTTTTGCCTTTAAGTGGACTAAGAGGAGGACGAGGTAGAGGGCCCCTTGATCTTGTGTGATATCATAATGATGCCAGAATGCACGAACCAACATTTGGGAGGGGAATAATCAAAGAAAACAAAAACAAAAGGTAGTCAAGTCGGTGAGGGTTATGAGAAAATATATAGTATTTAAACACATAGTGCAGGAATAAAGTGTGTCCTAAATTGGAGCCTCATTATGCCCAAGGTAGGCCTAGCGACAAGTTGATTTGGAGAACTTGGATTCCAAAATACCTCATTTCATTAAATATAAATAGAAGAATCCAAAACGATAGTAAAATGATAAGCAGGAAATAAATTCACTAATGGACATTTTCCTTATTGCATTGATAAAAGCAAAAAGGAAAACCTAGCCTACTTGGTTCCCAGAAGGACCTTCCCCAAATTCGCCATCCTTGATCCCATCGAACAGGTTCCCCAGCTCACGCAGTCCTAGCAGTAGGTATGCTCTGGCAAGATGTCTTCCTTCATTCCCCTTAGCTCTCTCACAGTCTTCGACCCTCTTGATGATTTTACCTTCCATCTCTTTTATGCCTCGCTCCAAGTATTCCAGCTTCTTGTTGGAACGGATGGCCATGTCTTTACATTCTTCAATCAACCTTTTGTTGGTTTCATGTGTCTCACGGTGCTCATTCTCAGACTCGTGGATCCTCTTGCGTAGCCGATTGTACTTTACCTGAGTCTCGACACTCTCGTCGATGATTCTGTGTCCTCGATGGATCCTTGGCCTGACTAACCCATCCAGGTCATCTTCTAACCACCTCGGGTAGAAAGGTGCGTATACTGCATGGTACCTGTCTGGTTCAATTTTGTTCTTCTCCATTATGATTTTTCAGTGCCACGTGTGTTGGGCTCGGCACTTGTGCTGAACATCATCATCCTGGAAGTCAACTCGGAAATGGCTCATCTTGTTGACCATTGGCACAACATTCTTTCTGCCTGCTTGTCTCATGACTCGGAGAGGAACATAAGGATATATACCTCTCAACCCAATTAGCACCAAGTGTGGTGCATCCCTGTACCTGACGATGAATTCGTCCATTGGAAATCACTCGAACATCCACTATACCTGCTCCTCAGTTAGATTATTAAAGAACTCTACCCACTCCTTAGCAGTCTCTGGCTAAGCAAATCTGTCGGGAATATATGTCATCCACTTGGGGTGATGGAAATCGATGTGGTCATTCCAAGCCCTGCGCGGAAGTTCTTGGTGGTATTGACCCTGTTGGAGATGTTATAAGAGCCATAGTTATAGTAACAGATTGCAACCCTCGAAGTGATTAGCTTCTCTTTGACAACGTTCCAGAGCTCGGTAAATGTCTGCTATGATCATTGGGACAATGCTGAAGGCTTGCCCGTCAATCCCCTCCATCAAAGCCCTGGTTTTCATGCCAGCCTAGTGCGGATCCTTTCCTTCTTTGTTGAAAACACTATTAGTCCCAGAAAACATGCAATGAATACAAACACCCTACGGTGGATGTGCCCCAAATATGTAATGAAAAATTTGTCGTGGTAGTTACGGTACGGTTTGTTGTGATCGTACCTTTCATACAAGTACTCAAAGGGTATGTATGACTGTTCCAGACATTCTAAATCATCATTCTTCTTCAAACCCATCATTTTCAGACAGCCCTTGCCTGTGCGGTTTTGAGGAACCAACAACCCAGGGGTTTCCCAGACTAACCCAACTAGTCCTCCTATCTCTTCTAGCAGTGGTGTCATCTCAATGTTCCCAAAGCGGAAGACGGCTCTTTCGCTATCCCAAAATAAGGTATCAGCCTCGATCAACATGTTGTTGGGTTGAATGTGTAGGAGAGATGGTGAATTTCCCAGGTATTTCTTGACGTGTTTCTTATCACTGGAGGAAAGGTCCTCCCACCAGTTCAGGAGCTTTGGATGGATATTGCTGACCATGCCGAATCTAGGGACTTCGTGCCTTATATTTCTACAAGACAAACACAGCCTAGGCCCTTATCTCCGCCAGACTCGACTATTTATACACTTATGATTAGCATGCAAGCATTTAATTCTCCAAATAAATGCACAGAACGAGACTGGTAACCTTCAGCGGACAACTCAAGGGGGAAGGTGCGGAACCATCGACTGCACCGCTGATCGACTAGTTTTACCGCAAATAAGCCTTTCCGAATTTAAGGGTGATATAAAATAAGAAGAGCGCAACCACTCATCAAGTGTTGCTATAGGATTTGTATTGGCACGAGTGGAATATGATGTTGAGCATGAGTATGCAACAATGAAATAAGCAATAAAAGCATGATGTCATGTATTTGCACGTTAAGACAACGGTTAATACAACAGTTATGATTGAAAGCAGTTACAAAGGAAAACAAACAGAAACATGTCAGTTTCATTTAAAAGAATAAATACTTGGGAAAGTAAACAATTAATTGCAAATAAAGGGAAAGGGAAAGGGGCACAAGTTTTAGCAAAATAAAGACAAATTCACAAAGAAGTTTGAAATGGTAAAAGCCTAGAAGTTCCCCAGCAGAGTCGCCATGCTGTCGCGCCCCCTTTTTCCATCTCCTTTCGGATCGATAAGAGTTGTTGACATTATTGGGACAACTCATTTCCTTTTGGGAAAAAGGGTATATAAGGAATTGAAGAGTCGCCACCTAACAAATTAAGGTGCATTAGGGCACCTACTAAGGGTCATTAACACAAATATGAATAACCAGAGATTGGGTAAGGGCTTGAAATTGCTTCAAGGGGAAGGTGTTAGGCACCCCTCAAAGTCCACAAATGTGGTTCCCGACCAAAAAGGCTTTGTGAATTTAAACAAGTAGCAAATAAGCTTAAACAAATAAAGGTTTTGAAAAGATTCGCAGTCTAAGCACACATGTGAAGTAAAGTTTAAGAAAATTTAAAGTCTAAGCACATATATAAGGTTTTGAAAGATTTGCAGTCTAAGCACACATGTGTAAAGGATAGGGGAGTCCTAGGTTGTTTATCCTATAGGATCACATCAATGCAATGCCCGGTAATCACTCCTCAGAAAGGGGCTACACGTGGCATTAACGCACTAGTCATCATATCCATATCTACCCTTTCCCACCCCTTAGTGGTTATTTAAGTGAGTGTTGTTTAACGAGCTCTATGCGTGCTGTTACCCGTCCCTTCTTAATGGTCCTGGAGGATATTAGGACCTCTACCTACAGGCAGTTCTAGACAGATCCCTAAGGTTTAAAATGGGAAAATATTAGGCGACATGAAAGAACAAGTAGGACTTTAGCAAATAAAGGCAGGAAAGAAGAATTAAGAGGCTCAGATTTACCTCCACAGACAATGCACGTAATCAGCACGACTCAAACACAAACAACGGGCATTTTATTAGACATTATCCTAAAGCATGAAGTCTAAGTGAATATCAAAACACAGAAGATATGCAGTTTCATTTTATAAACCTAGAAGAAGGGGACCTAATCAGTTTGCCTACTGATTTTAAGCCCGTTAAACATTAAGCAGTGAACACAAAAGAAACAGTTTTCTAGTTTTATAAAGGTTGATTACCTAAGACTTTACTAGGCTTGGGGGGTAATGCACAATAGTTACAAGAATTGTTATAAAGGTTGATTACCTAAGACTTGCCTAGGCTTGGGGGGTAATGCACAATAGTTACAAGAATTGTTAAAATACTGTTTAGAAGTTGCAAAATAGAAGGATTATTACCAGTTTATTTAAAATAGGATGATAAAATGTGAGACTGTCTTACGTCCTTTTTTATGCATCAGTAGTTTAACTTAGTGTGACTAGGCGAGATCCTAAAGCATGGTGTCTACTATGCACACAGAGATGCAGAATGGTTGCAGAATTCCTAAAGCATGTTTCTAAATGCAGAGGAAGTCACAGCATAATTTCAGGATGTGCAGGAGAAACATTTTTTATGTTGATGCTATTATTTAGCCTAGAAGCAGGATTTCCATGTGATAAACAGTGTCAAATGAGATGCTGAAGCAGTAAACCTAAAACATGATATCTAATGCATGACATGCCTAGAATGTATTGGTCCTAAACATGGATTCTAATGCACATATAGGAAATGTAAACCTAAGGCATGGTTTCTACCCATTGATATTGATAACATATATAAGCTATCCTCCCCTTTTCACTAGCCAAACCCAATATTCGTTTACAATAAATATTACAAACCAATATTTAATGAATTACATAGATAAAGAAAAATAAGAAGTTGCACTATACGGAGCTTTAAAACAGGCCTAGATTTCCAGAACCTCAAATGCCCAAATGTTTCATAGCCTTTCTCATATCCGGGTGTGTCAGAGTTGCCTAAGGACCTCAAGGGATCCCGGGCAGTGCTCACACCCAGATTTCACCACCATAACTGAGTAAGTGCACTGTGGAAGTGCCAACCCAGTGCATCAGAGTTTAGAGGGATCTCACAGGGATCCCAAAGCAGTCACACACTGGAGGAGCAGAACTTAAAGACCTAAGAGTAGAGTGAGAGTGCTTGACATAGTTTTGAAAGGGTTTGATAGGAAAACAGTTATTGAAAGAGAGTTAGTAGAAATAGTTTTATAAAATAAGAGAGAGTTGTTTAGTAAAACAACTTTTGAGGAGAGTAGGGTAATTAACAAACACAGATCAAAACAGAACCAAAGCATGTTCAGCATCACACATAGAACAAACCTTCACACAACGGTGCTGGGAACTGGGACACATAGAGCACATAATGTACACGCATAACAGTTCTTGCAGGGAATAACATGAACTCCAGAATCAACATAGAATGAAGCAACTTAGGGTACAAATTGTTTTGCCAAAGAAAGGTTCATACAACAAACCAAATAAACACAGAATTGAACAGAGTCACATTGATACATACTACAAAAGGAGGGGTAACATATTCATGCTGGTCCTAAGGGGAGTAATACATAACATAACATGCTAGATGGACAAAAATGTAAACATGTCAACTACAGGTTGCACAACAAAACCATAGATAGAAACAATTAGAAACAAGATGAACTGAAGCAGTAAAAGAAACATATTGGTTTTGGGACTTGAATTGAAATCAAAACATACTAGTAAAGAAGATAGCAGACACAATAATTAGTCTTGTCTTGCAGTCGATAACTCAGAACAATAGCAAGTAACAAAGAGGGAGAGCAGAAAACTTTGAGTGTGAGAGATAGTTTTTGAAGCAATGTGTTCATGTGTTTGTGTTAATCAGAGAGCATGTATATATAGTAGTTTGAAACTAGGTAGAATAATAAGGTAAAAATCAAAGTCATGCAATAATTCTGGAACTAGGTATCAATTAATGCCAAAATCAGCATAAATACTCCCTTAAATAAGGATTTAACTCCAAACGGTAGAATACATGTAGCAAATAAGGATAGATACCATTTATGACTGGAATATAACACATAAGGAAATAATTTGAGCATAGTACAGGTAGAAAGTAAGAAATTAAGGCTAGGTACATAATATTCTAATTAAGGAAATGTCATAAAAATTAGTTGACAGTATAGTCGAACACATAATAAGGCAAGAAATAAACTAAGGTCGGAAAATCAGCAAGGAAATCATAAGAGATTAGTGAAAGGTATTAATTATAGGAAATTAGGGATTCAAATAGGAGCAGTATTGATTAAGGGGAGAATTAACACAAATCTCTATGAAAAAACGGAATAAACACATAATAGGAAAGAGGAAGTAAAATCAGAAACATAGTAAAGTAAGAATCACCTAGAATCAAGGATTCAACTAGAAAAGATAGAATGTGATTAGAGGAGTTAATAGAATAAACATAATATAGGCGGAAGAAGAAAAAATCAGAAACCCTACTAAACATAATAGGGTAAAATCACAGAAATTCAGAGCGTTCATGAGAGACAAGCACACACACAGATTAAACGAACATATTATCAAAGACAGACTCAGAACCCAAGATTAAGACAAAAAATTAGGGTTTTCAACATAATAAATCAGATAAAAGGAAAAGCTTAAATGACAATTGAAACATAGCAAGAATCATAGGATATACTGAAAATCAGAAGGAAAAGTTATTTTAAAAGGTGTTTAAGAAACGCTAGTTTGAAGACGAAGAGGCATTTTTGAGAAATCGGAAAGATCTTTAAGGAAACAGAAAAATAACTCAGAAGGCTCTTAGATCTGTTACAGTTCTAAAAAGTCAAGAACTAAAATTAGGGTTTCAGAGAGAGATAGCCTAGAGGTAGAGAGAATCAAGCTTAGAAACCATAGGTTTTTTTAGCCGGAGATAGAAAGATCTTACTCGGACAGGCCAAGGGTGTCCTGAGAACAGTATGAAAAGTCCATGGGTGAGAGTTGAACGGCCTCTGGTCCCCTCGAGGACCTCAGGGTGGCAAGGATCCGGCGTGTGAGGGAGCCATGGAGGCTAGGGGTGGTGGTGGAACCACAATCGTTACCGGCAAGCCAACGGCCGGGGAGTATGATCGAGGTTTAGCGGAGAGAGCTCGAGAGAGATGAGAGGTGATGACGGCAGAGAGAAATTTAGATAATGAGAGAATGAGGGTTTGGTGGGGGGGGGGGGTAGTCTCTTAGGTTAATTTAGGCAAGAATGAATCTGGTTCGTTGATCCAAAATGATCAACGGTGGAGATTAAGTGGGAATTGGGTCGGGTATGATAGTGGATTGGGCCTAGGGTACTTGGGCTTGATTTAATCAGGTGGGTCTGGTTTTAATTTAGGCTAGAATTAAAATGAAAAATGGCTATTTGTTAAAAACTCAATTAAATTTACTTAAAAATAATTCGTAAAGATAGCTAATAATCTTAAAAATGAATTTCATGCATTGGAAATGATTTAAAATGATAATTCAGTATTTTAAAATACAAATGACTAATTTATGATAAAAATAGTGCAAAATTATATGCTTGGGCTATAATTGCAAAGTTCTTGCAATTATAGCCAAAAGGTGGCATTTTGGCTAATTGTAAAATAATTCGTTCTTAATAGGACCATAAACAACAAATAAAATTAAGAAATGATTATGAAATCATTTGTGATGCAATTTTTTAACTATTTATTTTAAATAAAATGGTGGATAAATTAATAAAATATAGGAAAATTGTGGAAAAATACAAATTGCTATTAATGCATGATTTTGAAGGTATATATGCAATTTTAAAAATATTTTTGGGAAAAATTAGGTATCAGCATTGGGTGGTTGTGTTGTCTAAGGTGATGCGGTAGCATTCCTGTGATGGGCGTTGTTCTCCGCGTATGCAAAAAATCCCCCATGGAGTTGGCAATTTAATTCCTTGGTATAAGCTGGAGGGGATGACTTCATAGGATATATCCATGGTCTTCCTACTATGGCGTTCTACATAGTGGCTTGGTCCATGATGTGGAACATTGTCCCCAGAGTTACGCCACCGGCCAAAACGGGGAGTGTAATTTCCAAGGATGACCATTAAACTGCATTGTTAAAACTAGTTTGTGTGTTGCAACGCGACACTATATTATCTTCGAGTCTCATTTGGTCAAGTACTCGGGGATGGATAATGCACTCTCCACTCACGTCATCTACCATAATGCATTTAACATTGGTATCTAAAACTCGTAAAGTAATAACGAGGGTGTCATTATGAGGAAAAGTCAAACCGTCGGTATTTGACTTGTCGAAGATTATACTTTCTTTGAGTTCGTCATACTGTTCGCGGTTGATAGATCGCTTGAGTTTGCGGGTAGTGATGAACTTCACGTTGTTGATAAATGCATCATCAGCTCCGTCGATAATCATGATGATGGTACGAGCAGGTGATGGTGGCTTTGGCGGTCCTTGGTGTTCGCATCCTCTAGTGAAATTGGTCATGCCCCTGTCACTTAGCAGCACTTTGAGGTGCCCTTTCCACAAAATGTTTACGAATTCTTGCATTGAGGGAAATGCAATCTTTGATTTTTTTCCCTCGTTCCTGGTGGAACTCATAGAGTGAGTCATACTTACTAGTGTTCGGGTCCGATCTCATCTTTGGCAGCCACTTCACTTTCGGTCCGAGCTTCTCCAGGGCGTAGACTATCTCTGTAGGTGACATACAAAAATTGTGAGTAGATAATAAGGAAGGCATACCTCTTTCGTTTGGATGAGTTCCCGTCCTCGGCCTAGATGGGCCTTCTTCATGTGGGAGGAGGGGGGAGGCGTAGCAGCTGTCCTGATATATGGTTGATGTCGTTCCCTGTTAGATTGCGGAATCGGATGATCTCTTCTGGTGCTGTCTCTTTGATCTTTTCTAGATTCATCTTGCACTGAGGTTAGTCGGTGAGTTGGCATGTTGAGATCGTCTTCATCTGCACGGACCTCGGCGCTATAGGCCTTGTGGATTTCATCCCAAGTGGTTGGGGGATATTTTATCAGCCGACTCAACAATTTTCTGGTTGCTCTCAACCCATCTACCACCCCTACGGATACGTCGAGTAGAGTCATCCTTACTCGGTTGAACCGAGTGAGAAAGTCCCTTAGCACCTTTCCCAAGGACTGCCTCATGGCGAATATATCATTTATTCTCGCCTCCCCCTTCCTGGCTCTGGCATAGGTGCTTACAAATTTATTGGCCATTTCTTCGAAGGTTTCTATAGAGCGTGCTGGTAGATTTGAATACCACGTCAATGCTCCTCCCGTGAGGGTTTCACCAAATCTTTGGCGAGGTCGTTGCTTTTCATGGCAGTGACATAATGAGTCACGTGATCTTCGAGATCGGTCGTGCCTTGTATATCATGCGGTAGGGCGGTATTTTGAAGGTCTTTGATATGGCATACGAGGTTACATCGTCATTGTACGACTACTTGATGAACCAACATGCATCCATTTTCGGTAGTAGCTTAGGAGCGCCCGACATCTTATCAACCCGTTCTTGATGCTCTTTCGTCTGGTCTTAGAACGCCTTGTTTTGATTTTCCATTGGTTCAATCCTTTTTAGAATGGAGGTTAGAGAGTTTTCACTCGCAATATCAATGACATTGTGAGTTATACATGTTGTTGGAGGGAAGGGTGGAGTTGAACTACTCGTCTGTTTGCTGTATCGTGCAAGTCCTCGCGGTTTCGGCAGTCGTGACTGGAACGGGCTTGTTGAGGACGCTTGTTAGCATGTCAGTTAGCACGCCTCAAAGAGTTTTTTCACAGCTTGGGGTGTCCCTTCCTCTGCAGACGTGGAGGCTCCTTTACCACGAGGTTTTGTTATGCTACAGTGTGGGGGCGGTGACCCATCTCGCCTGAAGGACGCGCTGGGCGTCGTTTCCTCACTTGCCGTTTCGCAGCTTTCGTTGTTGAAATTCATGAGACTGGTTGGGAGGTCACTCGTTATTCTCGTTCTTTCTTCTCGGTTACCTATCATGTAAAATTTTGTGTACACAAAAAAGAAGAGGTCTTGGTTTTTTTTTTAACGTTAGTGACCTGTGCTAGTATTATTTATTCAGGAATATAATATTGTTATGTAATAAACTACTGTAATTAGTAGTAAAGAGATTGTACATGTATCAATCACCTGAATTTTTCTTCTAACTTGATCAATTAAAAAAAAAAGTAATTCATAGAAACAATTCGTTGCATTTTCTCCATTTTGAATTATGATTGACTTTTAGTTTTAAGTGGGGCCTAACAAATGGATTTGATTCTCCGAATCTCATGTTAAAAGGGTTCGACGCAAGACTCCTTTCAGCTATGCTTTTACTGAAAGTCCAATAATATTCCAACTTTAGTCAGAATCTACACGTTTTAATGAGTTTTAGAATTTCATTCTCATGATGAACATAATATAGATAGACTTGATCTGCATAATAATTTTGTTCAACGATGGAATATATGGCAAAATGTTTAAACAAGCTAATTATAAACTAAGATATATCCCTCAAATAAGTGAACATGATTTTTTTTTGTATAACTATCTGAGATCTGGTATCAAAGCCATCAATAAAAAATTATTGTTCTTTTCCTTTTGTGACTAACTTTATTAAGTAAAATAAGCTAAAGTACTTAATATTTTAATATTATCTATTGCACCTTGAGATTTCCTCGTAAGCTTAAGACATTCTTAAAGCGTGAGGTTGAGAATTGAGATTATTTGTATTCGTTGCGCGTTTGAATATGGTTGACTCATATCGTATTCATTGTGCGTTTGAATATAATTGATACAAGCTGGTAATAATTGAACAATACCAACAAATGGTAATTAGGAAAACTGTAGTTACTGAGCTCCAAATTAGTGCTTTATGAAAATTACTCTTTATGCAATTTGTCTAGCAAGTATGATCGGAACTTAATTCAAAAGTTTGTGGCTTGATAGTTATAAGCTTAATTTTGTTCTGTCTACTATAGGTTGATTCTATGTTGTTCGAGGACGAACAAAGGTTTAAGTGTGGGATAGTGATATTGGACATATTTATATATATTTTAATGTTAATTTACCCATATTTAACCGCTTTTATGTGGTATTTGGGGTTAAAAATGCCTAACACGCGTTAACCATTGAAATGCAAAAGTATGAAGAAAAGATGCTTTGGCTACAGGAGAAGAGGTTGGATGCAACTTTGGAGTGCAAAAATATAAAGAAACGATGCTCCGGCTATATGAGAAGATGTTGGATGCGACTAGAAAAATGCCATTTGAAGCACCCTTAGTAGTGAAGTCTCAAGAAAGCATCCACCTTAGCATTCGCACCTGGGCACAACAAAGTTGAAAGAACAGAGGGTGGACGTGAAGCATCCACCCTACAATCCGATGCAGAAGTTCAAGCCGAAGCAGTCGAAGCATCCAGCTTAGCTTCAATCCCAGAAGCTGACTCGGGAAAAGAAAAGGAAAAATTTGGCCCGTGACTTTTGTACGCAATATATAAAAGGAAAAGCGCCTCTTTTAGGTAATCTAACACACTGGAAAGCGGAAAAAATCCATCACAATGTTCGAAAATCACAGAGTTCGGCTTGAGTTTTTATTTTTCCCTTCTTTTATTAATTTTATGTACTTGGGATTTAATTGAGATTTCTACTATGACTATGCATGGCTAAACTCTTTTATTCTGGAGTTATGATTTTACATGAATGTTGATATTCGGAGATTGATTTGACAATTTAATTTATCATATTGGGTTGTTCGTTCATATCCTGCCCAATTGTTTTACGGCCTAGCTATCAGTGAAGTATATATGAATCTTGAGTTGAACTTGAATGAGGTAATTTTTTATTGCGATAGGATAGAATAGAGAGCGATCTTGAGTCATTGCGAAATTGATTTGCGAATACGGATACAAATATGCCTATTTGCCGTGCTTAGCCAATTGTGCAAGAAATTGTTAATGCCTTCTTTTTATCTCTAATCTCATAGGCATATAGGGGTTCGAATAAATTGAATAGGCGAGTAGAAGTTGTCAAATTTCTCGAGTATTATTGTCTTTGCAAGTTAATAACCCAGATAAATTGATAAATCGAGTTGATTGAAGAATTCAACAGGATTATTGTCCAACCTTGACCCTGAAATATTATTTCTCATTGAATTAAAATCTTCGTGCTAATTGTGCTAGTTAATTAGTTATTCTTTTAATCGCAACTCTAGTTGGTAAAATTAATCAAACAAAAATCAATTTGAAATTGTTATTGACTCAATAAATTAGTATTTTACTTGAATTAGTTAATAATTAATCACAAGTTATCGTGAGAACGATACTCTACTCATTTTTTGATACTTTATTGACCGCGTATACTTACGTCATATGTTTGTCACAAATTGATGAATTTCGTCAAACTTTTGTGATGAATATTATGTGAACTCGTAAGATTCTTCATTTGAAATTTCTTTCACATTAATCTATCTAACAGCTAAATTAATTTATTTAAATTTGTTATTTTATGGTAAAAAGTATTATTATTAAAGAAAAAAATAATTCACATCGTAATTGGGCCTTGAATGTAACCAGCACAAATTGGCCCATCTATTTAGTTATGTCGAACCTTTCTAGATCCATCATATATAGTTAGACCACATTAAAAATAGTTATGCGGGATTGTCAGATTAGTTAGTGTTTGATGAGAGTATTTGAGAACAGGTTGTTTTGTTCCTCATTAGAAAAAGAAAGAAAGGAAGAGGTGTTTAAAAGCACTTCTTTGTCTTGTATAGTTTGAATATTTTTGAGGGTGTTTTGGAGGGAAATTAAAATTTGGCTACATTATTAAAAGTCGAGATTGGGCACTTGGGCTTTGGGCCAATTAAGTAGCCCGAAATTAATATTTTAGTCACCTATTATTTAATTAAATAAAATATTTTTGCCTTTTAATTTCAGAAAATATTTTTAATTAATTTCTTTTAAATTCAAAAGAAGGTGTCTATTGATTTTAAAAGGTGCCTGTTATAAAGAGATGGGTCTGTTGATTCCAACAGACTCCTAGAGGTATTATAAATACCTATCTCTTCTCCAAAACAAAATCATCTGAAAATCCCATCTCTTTTTCTTCTACTTATTTTCTACAACTCACAAATATTTTGTTCTTGTGGAAAATTTGAGTTAATTGCTGAAACTCGGATTTCTGAGGCATTGTAAAATCCTGGAGGAATTCTGCTTTTATCCCTGTAGCAATTAGTAGGAAGCTTAAGTTCCTTAAAGACAATGAATACACTATCGAAGCCAGACTATTTCATCCCAATTTTTTTTTAAATCCAACAATCTTAAGCAAGTTAATACACTGCAATGGAGGCTTCTGGATCGATTTGATGGCTCGAATTTCACCCGCTGGAAAGACAAATTGTTGTTCTTCCTCACGGAGTTGGAATAGCATATCTGCTGAGTTCTGATCTTTCTGCAATGGTAGAACCTACTGCTCAACATTCTGATGAAATTAAGGCTGCACGCAAAAAACATGAAGATGATGAGGTGCGCTGTAGAGGTTTTATTTTAAACTCACATTCTGATCATTTATATGATTTTTTCCGTCCTCTCAAAACACCACAAGAAGTCGGGAAAGCCTTGCAACAAAAATATACTGCTGTGAAACAAGGAACAGAGAGATTCATTGGAATGAAATTCTTTGAATTTCAAATGGTAGATGGTAAATCTGTCATGGAGCAGGTTGATAAATTGCTTGTGCTGATATCTAGACTCAAAGATTTTAAAGTCGATATTTCTGAATCTCTTCAAGTGGCTACTGTACTTGCAACATTACCAGCCACTTGGAATGACTATAGGAAGAAAGTATTACATTCTTCCGAAGACTTTAATGTGGACCAGTTGACAAAGCATATTCGGATTGAAGAAGAGTCACGGAAACGTGAAAATAAATATGCTGCGGAAACTAGTTCAAAGGTGAATTATGTTGAGTCTAGTAAGGCAAACAATTCTGAAAAATCTGGAAACAAGGCTGGAAAAAAGAGAAAGTTTGAGGCTGCTCGAAAGGAAAATTCTTCTAACATTAAGAAAGGTCCGTTTTATACTTGCGGAAAAATGGGTCATTTTAAGAGAGATTGCAGATTTCGTAAGAGACAGAAGAATGAAGAAAATGCTGGACATAAGAGGGTAAATATTGTTGAATAACAACAAGCTTCTTGTTTGGATATTGTTGCTATGATTTCTGCCTTTACCAACTTGAATCTGAGTATGGTGACCGAATGCAACATGGCAGCAACTATGAAATCTGCAGATTGGTGGTATGATTCCGGTGCTACAGTTCATGTTTTCAATGACAAGAGTTTCTTCAAACATTATGAAGCAAGGTTCTAATGGGGAATCACGACACCGCCAAGGTTTTTGTAAAAGGAAGAGCTGAACTACAATTCACTCCGGGAAAGAAGATGATTTTAATGAGTGTTCACCATGTACCTGATGTTAGGAAGAATTTAATTTCTGCAAGTTTATTATGACGAAAAGCCTCAAAGCTGTTGTAGAGGCAGAAAAGATTATTTTCTGTAAGGGTGTATTTGTAGGACAAGGCTACTCTTCTGAGGGCATGTTCAAATTAAGTATTAATAAAGTTGAAGTTTCTTCTTATAGGATTGAGTCATCTATTACTTTATGGCATTCTAAACTTTCACATGTTAATTTTTGATATATTAAGTTTATGTCTAAAAATAGATTCATTCATGCTGTTGAAAATAATGATAAAAAATGTGAAATATGTTGTAATGACCCGGCCGTTCATTCCGAGAGTTTAACTCATCTCCCCTATTTCGGGTTCATTGCTTGTGTGGTTCATCTCTTTTGTGTGGTGTTGGGTTGGTTGACTCGGGTTCAGAGCGGTCGTGGTGAGAATTAAGGCACTTAGCCTCTAAAATGAGCTCAATAGTTGGAAAAGCCAATCGGGAGTTGATTTATAGGTAAACGACACCAGAATGTGGATTTTATGGCTCGGATAGTTTCTTTAGGTGATTTGGGACTTAGGAGTGTGTTCGGAATGTAGTTCTGAGGTCCGGTGTAGAATTAGGCTTGAATTGGCGAAAGTTAGTTTTTGGCGATTTTCGATCGGCAGTGGAAAATAGGCTATCGGGCTCGGAATGGAATTCCGAAAATTGGAGCAGGTTCATAGCTTCATTAGAGATATGTATACAAGTTTTCATATCATTCGGACAAGGTTTGGGTAGTTTCGGTATCGTTAGTGAATTTCAGAAGTTTGAATATCCTTAGGCTTGTATCATGGGTTGATTTGGTGTTTCGATGTTAATCTGGGTGTTCCGTGGGTTCGACTATGTCCGGATGATCAGTTATGACTTGTTTGTATTTTTTAGTTTGGGTCCCGAGGGCCTCGGGTTGAGTTCGGATGGGTAACGGTATGATTTTTGGCATTTTGGAGTTGCGGGCGGGAAACTTCTGTTGTTTCCGCACCTGCGGATGGGGAATTGCAGGTGCGAGCCCGCAAAAGCGGACAAGGCTCTGCAGATGCGAAAGTTGGATGGGTCAGCAAAGGTTGCAGGTGCGAGGCTTGGACCGCACCTGCGGAGTCACATGTGCGGAGGATTTGTCACAGGTGTGGAAGAGGGGTACCTAGCCAAGGAGCGCACGTGCGGACGCCTGGTCACGCCTGGGAGCCCGCAGGTGCGGAAGTCCGGACTTAAGTCATTTTTGCAGGTGCGCATCTGGGACCGCAAGTGCGAGTCCGCAGGTGCGAGAAAAGGAATGCAGGTGCGGTCATCGCTGGGCAGAACCTATAAAAAGAACCCTTAGTTTTGGCCATTCTTTCACCATTGTTATTCGGGTTTGAAGCTTTTGAAGGGTTTTGAAGAGGGAAATCGACAGTTCTTTATTGAGGTAAGGATTTGGGACTTAAAACTCGTTTATATATGATTAAAGGTCGGATTAGTGGTGAAAATTTGGGAAAAAACAGTGCTAAAATAGGTAATTAGGGCTTGTGGTTTAGAGACGTTAAAATGGGAATATGAGGGGCCATTTGGACTCTGATTTCTGTGTTCTTGGTATGTATAGACTCGTGGGAGGATGAGGATTTTCGTGGTGTAAATTTCATCGAGTTCCGAGATGTGGACCCGAGGGTCGGGTTTAACCAATTTCGGGATTTTTGAGTATTTTTGATAAATTTCGATTAGGGTTCGTTACTTGGCATATTATAATTATATACATCTAAATTTTGGAAGATTTGGAGCACTCGGAGGCCGAATTTAGAGGCAAAAACACTACGAAATAGTATTTTAGCCGGTTTTGAGGTACGTAACGTTTCCAAACTTGGTTCTAAGGGTTTGAAACCCTGAGCTAAATGATTTATGACTATAATTGAGGTGACACGCATACCAAGTGACGGGCGTGCGGGCGTGCACCGAGTATTTGTGGCATGTCTTATCCCATGGCACCCCTTAGTGGTTATTCTCTGATAATATATGTGCTACTGTTAATGTGGTAATTGTGAAGCTCTTAGGAATCATGTTAAGTATAAATGCTAGGCTTCACGCCGAAAATGCTGAGACTCGAGTGGTCGTATATTACTGTCTCATTTTGTGATTACTTTATTTCATATACTCAGTCATGTTATAGCATATCACTTCATATCTCAGTCTCAATATTGTTAATTATATGCATACTTATCATTTTTTTGGGCTGATGGATGCATCTGTGATCCATGTGAGAGAGACTGGAGAGTAATGACTGAGTAAGGCCGAGAGAGTGTTATTGATACAGTTATGAGATCGGACTGCACACAGCAGCGATACTTAAATCATGCCTCTGTTGGCTTGATATGGCTCTTGGGCCACTAGGACCCCGCCGGAGTCTTTACACCCCCAGGGAGCACAATTGATGTTGAGGGATGGATTTTCCCTGCGCATGGATCGTGTACGGATGGATGTTATGTGAGGGATAGATCGTCTCTTGACATGGATCTAGTCTGAGTGATGTATTCCGGAGATGGACTTTCTCCGTGTGGCTGGATTGGCCTTTTTCCTCAGTACGAAGTGACTATGGTCACCAAAGATTATGTACATTCGGGGATGGACTTTTCCCTTGGCCTGAGAGCCATATACAGTACTGAGTGGACTGTTGTGTGAGGATTGTGCGCACTATGTGCATATCCACACTGGTTTCATACATATATTTTTATGATGGCATGTAAAGTATACTGGCATACTTGGCATATTTACTCATTCTGATAAACTGTTAGCATGTCTAATTTCTGTATATTGTTTATTGTAAATTCTGAGGTTTTGTGCGCCACTACCTCTCAGCCCAGAGTTTGGGTTCGTTACTTCTGAGTTGGTGTACTCACGTTACCCCCTGCACCTTTTGTGCATATCCAAGAACACCAAGACCCGGTAGTAGATATTGAGCAGCTGCCAGAGTTTTCATTGGAGTTGTCGAGGTAGCAGCTGGCGATCGCGACCTCGTCTGCTCTTCCTTATTCCACCTGTTGCACTTATTTTGAGACTATATTGTCTATTTCATCATTTCTCTATTTTATGATATAGCATCTCATGACTGAGTGACACCGGATCCGGGGTTGGAAAATTTAAATTTTTGTTTCAAATATTGTTTTAAAACTTCAGACTCTTAGTATTACCAATAAATTAGTTTAAAATTGTATTTTTAGTGGAAATTGAATTTAGCTTAGAAACAAAGGGGCCGCTTGCCTGGTTCCACGACAGGCGCCATCACGACCCCGAAATCGGGTCCTGACAAGATGGTATCAGAGCTCTAGGTTAAATCGGTCTCACCAGTCATGAGCAGGTTTAGTAGAGTCTTGCGGATCGATACACAGACTTCAATACTTATCTTCGAGAGGCTGAAGAACCTTTAGGAAAAATCTCACATTCTCGAACTCTTGTCGTGTGAATCCATTAATTCAACCTGAAGCGTAATTCTTTGAACTCCTTTCATGTATTCGAAGGCGCACGTGAGCGCTCGATATCAGCTATGCGTCGACGGCTTGTGACATCCATGGATGATATATGATTTTAGCATGTTGATAATGGGCCAGTGTGGAGGACTTGAGGCGGATTTCGTCTGTGGCTTGAGTGTTGAGATTTCATTGTGTGAGTACATATATTTGGGGACATATATGTCCGTTGGTGTCCTTATTGACGTGACTTTGTGACTAGATGACTATGTGGTGAGTGTGATTTGAGGGTGAGATGTGTTCATATTTCTTGATTGTGATAAAAAAAAGGGTGGGCTGGATATGTAGTAAGAACCGGTGAGTGTTTGACTTATGTCTGGAGTTGGCATATGGCCTCCAGTCGTGAGTGTTTGGGAAGACCTCTTATGTTGTTTTTTCTTGCAAGTTATCTTTCACCAATAATTGATATATGTTGCAATTTGAGTTTAGATCACTTGTGGGAGTTGGCACGGCTATTGCATTGGTGAATGCGAGGTTGGAGATGATTTGGGATGCTTAATGGTTTGAGTTACGTATGAGCTTATGAAGGATTTAGTTGAATCCCGCTACGGTATTGTGGAAGTGACAGCGTATGGGCATTGTGAGTTATTGTTGTTTTGATCTATGGCTTTGAGCCAAGTGGGGGTGTCTACTAATAATTAGTTGGTTGCCCGATTATGTGATTTATTGGTTTCAGTTTAGGGTATATTGGTCAATCAGTTATGACCTGCAGAGGTGGAGTCTGGGAATGACTCGAGTAATGTGAATTCTTCGATACAGGTTGTAATGCACTCTATGGGTAAAAGGGGTTTTATTAAATGATTGAGTTTTAACTGTAAATGGTGTAGTCTGTGTGAAGTAGGAATTTGCTTGGCTGCTTCGAAGTGTGGGTTACTTCCTAGTATGTTGGTGTCCAAGCGGGGTCTAGTCGTTCGATTTGCTTGATCAGTGTAATTGATATTTGTGTAGAGTGGATGGCTCTCGAGAATGGATATGATTGATTCAAGGTTATAAGTAACAATTGGGAATCTTTAGGATGTGTATTTGACTCTTTATACAGGTGACATTTCCACATTATCATGTATTCTTCATATCAGTATCATGAAGGTGAAGGTAAAGACGTTAGATTCGCAGGAAATCTCTTCGGGGTAAGTATTTTAAATGTGGTGCTTCTGGGGATAGTTGAGAGAGTGTTGAACGACGTATGAGCTTTAAACTGTATGGTCTTATGCTTGGGTCTTGTGTGGTGAGTCTAGGTTTATAATTGCAGTACTATGACAAGGAGAATTATCAATTCGAAGGTAAGTCAGAAGGAACTTGGATAAATAGGACATCTTTGTAGTGGGTCGGATCGGCATGGTAAGGGATATGATTACTTCTTTGGGTGCTTATGAGGATATGAGTTTCTACTGTGTTTCCTATCAATGCTCTTGGGTTTTGGTGACCTGCGTAGCGTGGTTGAGTTAGAAGGATTCAGTTCTGACGGTTTGGTGTTGTACAAATGTGATTCGAATAGTTCCTGATAGTTTCTACCACGGTTACAGATGTGTATTTTCTACTGGCGTGAGGAGCATGAGAGGTATAGTGATTTTGCTTCTAGATGGGGTCAAATGTAAATTCTTGGCTATTTTGGGTACGTAGCTTCTTGTGGCTTGGGAGGGGCTATGAAGTTTCCATATTTATCATAGGATGTTATGGTGTATGAGGTACATTGTGTAGAGTCGAGATTTGCATGTGCGTGTTCTCGGTTAAGTTCTAGAAGGAAGGTCAAACTTCTTAGGCAGCATTAACAGTTTCAGATGACTAAGTAAATGTTATTTATTTGTGGCTTAAAGTATTTCATGTGGACAAGCGTTTCGATGGGGCCACTCATTGTAGCGGAGTTATGTGGAGTTATGATCCTCGGTGTAAGATTCGTGTGTTTTGGCTTTACGATGTGTGGCGGGCTCTTAGCATGGTGTTGTGATGGTAATTGTTAATGGCGGAATAGTCCTCCCGTGTTAATATTTTCTATGATTTGAGTTCGTGGGATATTACTATTGAGTGCACGAGTTGCACAGGTTATGGCTTTGGGTTGTATTGATGCGTCATGTCATCAAAGTGGTTGTGTTTGACGAGAAAGGGTCATTGGGCCTAGAATGAATACCATCAGGAGTGGTTACAACATAGTTGGAAGGATAAATATCGGGAGTCGGCTTTGAAATGTTCTATAATTTCTATTTGGGTAGGGAGAGCTTCATGTCTGACTGATCGGACGAATGGTTGTCGGTTGCTACGTGTTTTTTTCACCGTCGGCAGTATATGGAAGTGTTAGCGAGGCATTGCTTGATAAGAGGATATGTACCAGTATTGGGTTGTTTTGAGCGGCTATTATGATTAGGAGTTATCACTATTGGTGTTTGAGTCATGCGGTATATTATGTGATTACATCTTGGGTTACGGATAGGGCTTGATACAGCATGTTCAGACTTGTTCTGTTTATAGTTGTAGAATTTTGACCTTGTAAGTTATTTCAGAGGTGGGAACTTTGTTCTAAGGTTTATGGGGCAGGAGTGGATTTCAAAATTTCAATTGTGTTGTGCTATTGGACCTATATGTGATAGGGTGACGTGGGATCACCCCCGAGTATGTGCATGGTAGGCTACGCGAAAATTTGACGGGGTTGGAGAATAACTCTTGGCACATTCGAGGACGAATGTATGTTTAAGTGGGGGAGAATGTAACGACTCGGCCGTTCGTTCTGAGAGTTTAGCTCGTTTCCCCCATTTTGGCTTCATTGCTTGTGTGATTCATCTCTTTTGTGTGGCGTTGGTTGGTTGACTCGGGTTCAGGGTGGGCGTGGTGAGAATTAAGGCACTTAGCCTCTAAAATGAGCTCAATAGTTGGAAGAGTCAACCGGGAGTTGACTTATAGGTAAACGACATCAGAATGCAGATTTTATGGGTCAGATAGTTTTGTTAGGTAATTTGGGACTTAGGAGTGTGTTTGGAATGTAGTTTTGAGGTCCGGTGTATAATTAGGCTTGAATCGGCGGAAGTTAGTTTTTGGCGATTCCCGATCGGCAGTGGAAAATAGGCTATCGATCTGACTGGAATTCTCGAAATTGGAGCAGGTTTGTAGCGTCATTCTGGATGTGTGTGAAAATTTTCACATCATTCAGACGAGGTTTGGGTAGTTTTGGCATCGTTGGTGAATTTCGGAAGTTTGAATATCTTTATGCTTGAATCATGGGTTGATTTGGTGTTTCGATGTTAATCTGGGTGTTCCGAGGGTTCGACCAAGTCCAGATGATCAGTTATGACTTGGTTGTATTTTTTGTTAGGGTCCCAAGAGCCTCGGGTTGAGTTCGGATGGGTAACGACATGATTTTTTGCATTTTAGAGTTGCTGGTGGGAAACTTTCTGGTGTTTCTACACCTGCAGATGGGGAACCGCAGGTGTGAGCCTGCAGAAGCGGACAAGGCTCCGCAGATGCAGAAGTTGGCTGGGTACGAGGCTTGGACCGCACCTGCGAAGTCGCAAGTGCGAAAGAGGGAGACCTGGCCAAGGAGTGCAGGTGTAGACGCCTGGTCGCGCCTGCGAGCCTGCAATGCGAGAATAGGGCCACAAATGTGGAAGCCCGGACTTAAGTCATTTTCGCTGGTGCGCATCTGCGACCGCAGGTGCGAGAAAAGGACCGCAGGTGCGGTCATCGCTGGGCAAAACCTATAAAAAGAACCCTTAGCTAATTTTGGCCATTCTTTCACCACTGTTATTCAAGTTTGAAGCTTTTGAAGGGTTTTGAAGAGGGAAATTGATAGTTCTTCATTGAGGTAAGGATTTTGGACTTAAAACTCGTTTATATGTGATTAAAGGTCGGATTAGTGGTGAAGTTTTAGGGAAAAACAGTGCTAAAATAGGTAATTAGGGCTTGTGGTTTAGAGACCTTAAAACGGGAATTTGGGGGCCATTTGGACTCCGATTTCAGTGTTCTTGGTATGTATAGACTCGTGGGAGGATGAGTATTTTTGTGGTGTAAATTTCATCGAGTTCCGATATGTGGGCCCGGGGGCCGGGTTTGACCAATTTTGAGAGTTTTGAGTATTTTTGATAAATTTCGATTAGGGTTCGTTCCTTGGCATATTATAATGATATACATCTGATTTTTGGTAGATTTGGAGCACTCGGAGGCTGAATTTAGAGGCAAAAGCACTACGAACTAGTATTTTAGCTGGTTTTGAGGTAAGTAACGTTTCCAAACTTGGTTATGAGGGTTCGAAACCCTACGCTAAATGGTATATGATAATATTGAGGTGACACGCATGCCAAGTGACGGGCAGGCGGGTGTGCACCGAGTATTTGTGGCGTGGCTTATCCCATGGAACCCCTTAGTGGTTATTCCCTGATGATATATGTGCTTCTGTTAATGTGCTAATTGTGAACCTGTTACGAATCATGTTAAGTATAAATGCTAGGCTTCACGCCGAAAATGCTGAGACCCGAGTGGTCGTATATTATTGTCTCATTTTGTGATTATTTGATTTCATATACTCAGTCATGTTATAGCATATCACTTCATATCTCTGTCTCAGTATTGTTAATTATATGCATACTTATCATCGTTTCGGGTTGATGGATGCATCTGTGATCCATATGAGTGATAGTGGAGAGTAATGACTGAGTGAGGCCAAGTTATTGTGATAGTTATGAGATCGGACTGCACACCGTAGCGATACTTAAATCATGCCTTCATTGGCTTGATATGTCGTTTGGGCTACTAGGGCCCCTCTGGAGTCTTTACACCCCTAGTGAGCGATGGATTTTCCTTGGGCATGGATCGTGTCCGAAATGGATATTATGTGAGGGATGGATCGTCCTAGACATGGATCTTGTCCGAGTTTTGTATTCCGGAGATGGACTTTCTCCGTGGGGCTGGATTGGCCTTTTTCCTGAGTACGGAGTGACTTTGGTCACCAAAGATTATGTACATTTTGGGGTGGACTTTTCCCTAGGTCTGGGAGCCATATACAGTACTGAGTGGACTGCTGTGTGAGGGTTGTCAGCACTATGTGCATATCCACACTGGTTTCATACATATATTTTTATGATGGCATTTAGAGTATACTGGCATACGTGGCATATTTATTCATTCTGATAAACCGTTAGCATGTCTAATTTTTGCATATTGTTTATTGTAAATTCTGAGGTTTTGTCCGACACTACCTCTCAACGCATAGTTTGGGTTCATTACTTCTGAGTTGGTGTACTCACGTTACCCCCTGCACCTTGTGTACAAATCCAGGTACACGGGACCCAGTAGTGGATATTAAGCAACTGTCAGAGTTTTCATTGGAGTTGTCGAGGTCGCAGCTGGCGATCGCGACCTCGTCTTCTCTTCCTTATTCCACCTGTTGCACTTATTTCGAGACTATGTTGTCTATTTCATCATTTCTCTATTTTATGATCTAGCAACTCATGACTGAGTGACACTGGATCCGGGGTTGAAAATTGTAAATTTTTGTTTCAAATATTGTTTTAAAACATCAGACTCTTAGTATTATCAATAAATTCGTTTAAAATTGTATTTTTACTGGAAATTGAATTTACCTTAGAAACCAAGGGGCGGTTTGCCTGGTTCCGTGACAAGCGCCATCACGACCCCGATATCGGGTCGTGGCAAGATGGTATCAGATCTATAGGTTAAATAGGGCTCACCAGTCATGAGCAGGTTTAGTAGAGTCTTGTGGATCGGTACGGAGACGTTTGTACTTATCTTCGAGAGGCTGCAAATCCTTTAGGAAAAATCTCACATTCTCGAACTCTTATCGTGCGAATCAATTAATTAAACCTGAAGCGTAATTCTTTGAACTCCTTTCATGTATTCGAATGCGCACATGAGCGCTCGATATCAGTTGTGCGTCGACGGCTTGTGACATCCATGGATGACATATGATTTTAGCATGTAGATAATGGGCAAGTGTGGAGGACTTTAGGCTGGATTTCGTCTGTGGCTTGAGTGCTGAGATTTCGTTGTGTGAGTACATGTATTTGGGGACTTATATGTCCGTTGGCGTCCTTATTTATGGGACTTTGTGACTAGATGACTATGTGGTGAGTGTGATTTGAGGAGGAGATGCGTTCATATTGCTTGATTGTGACAAAAAAAGGTGGGCTGGATATGTAGCGAGAACCGTTGAGTGCTTGACTTCTGTCCGGAGTTGGCATATGGCCTCGAGTCGTGAGTGTATGGGAAGACCTCTTATGTTATTTTTTTTGCAAGTTCTCTTTTACCAGTAATTGATATATGTTGCAATTTGAGTTTAGATCACTTGTGGGATTTGGCACGGCTATTGCAATGGTGAATGCGAGGTTGGAGATGATTTGGGATGCTTAATGGTTTGAGTTATGTATGAGCTTATGAAGGATTTAGTTGAATCCCACTGCGGTATTGTGGCAGTGATAGCGTATGGGCATTGTGAGTTATTTTTGTTTTGATCTATGGCTTTGAGCCAAGTGGGGGAGTCTACTAATGATTAGTTGGTTGCCCGATTATGTGTTGTATTGATCGTGACATATGCATACAAGATAAGATGACTAAGAAATCATTTCCAAAGAATGAAAGAACAAGTAATTTACTTGAACTTGTGCATTCCGATATATGTGAAATAAATTGTCATTTAACTAGAGGTGGAAATAGATACTTTATTACTTTTATAGATTATCATTATAGATATACACATGTTTACTTAATGAAAACAAAAGATCAAGAATTTGTTATGTTTAAGAGTTACGAAGCATTATTTGAAAATCCGTTGGAAAAGAAGATTAAAATCCTACGTAGTGATCAAGGAGGTGAATATCTTTCCAATAATTTTTCTGTATTTTGTGAAGAAAATGGTCTGATTCACCAAGTTATTGCAGCGTCTACCTAACAAAATGGTCTTGTTGAAAGGAAAAATAGAACGTTGGTAGATATGGTTAATGCAATGCTTTTACATGAAAAATTACCAACGAATTTGTGGGGGGAAGCTTTGTTGATGGCTTTTTTTGTGCACAATAGAGTACCTTCAAAGAAGTTTAAGGTTTCACCATCTGAATTATGGAAAGGAAGAAAGCCTAACTTAAATTTCTTAAGGGTATGGGGTTGTTTAGCCTATTATAGAATTTTAGATCCTAAAAGAAGTAAGTTAGGACCTAGAGGAACTAAAAGTATATTTGTAGAATATGCTGAGAACTCAAAGGCATACATGTTATTGGACAGTGAGTCTAAATATATTGTGGAATCTAAAGATGTTGAGTTCTTGGAAACAGAGTTTATTGGCGATTTTAATAATCCACACGAGGATAGAGAACAAGATGGTAATGCAAGCATTGTTGAGAATGCAGTAACTCAAGAAAATTGTGCCGAACCTAGTTCTTCTTCTAACTATAAAAGAAAGGTAATTGAATCTCCTGTAGAACCAAGGAAAAGTCAAAGAGTTAGAAAAGAAAAAAATATAGGTTCTGATTTTATTTCTTCTCAAGCACTAGTCTTTTTGGTAGAAGGAAGTAGAGATGAGGTATTAAATAAAATACCCATTATTTTAAATTTAGGATAGGATCCTAAAACCTATAGTGAGGCTATGGCTTCGCGGGATTCTGCTTTCTGGAAAGAAGCTGTAAGTGATGAAATGCCTTCTCTTTTATCTAATGGTATATGAGTATTAGCAGATTTACCGTCTAATACTAAACCTATTGGGTGTAAATAGTTTTTTCGGAGAAAATACAATACTGATGGTTCTCTACAAACTTTTAAAGCTAGACTAGTAGCCAAAGGATTTAGACAAAAGGCAGGAGTATATTATTTTGACATATATGCTCCTGTGGCAATGGTTACCTCAATAAGAGTGTTGTTTGTTTTGGCATCAATATATAATCTAAATGTCCATCAAATGGATGTTAAGACGGCATTCTTAAATGGTGATCTTGATGAAGAAGTTTATATGGAGAAACCCGAAGGGTTTGTGCTTCCTGGAAATGAGAAGAAAGTTGCTAAATTAGTTAAGTCTTTGTATGGATTAAAACAAGCTCCAAAATAATGGCATGAAAAATTAGATAGTGTTATATTATCAAATGGTTTTAAACATAACAGAGGAGATAAATGCATTCATTCCAAATTCACAAAGGATTATGGAGTGATAGTATGTCTTTATGTTGATGACATGCTAATCATAGGAACTAATATGCAAGGCATAAATGAAACTAAAAATTTTTTAACTTCTCAATTTAAAATGAAAGATTTGGGAGACGTTGATACTATCTAAGGTGTTAAAGTTAAAAGACAAAGTGAGCGTTTTTCCGTATGTCAGTCTCGCTATATTAACAAGGTTCTTTCCAAATTTAATCATTTGGGTATTAAAGAATTTAATACTCCATTTGATGCTTCTAGCAAGATGGTTGAGAGGCCTGGAAGATCTATTAGTCAATTAGACTATGCTAGTGCAATTGGTAGTTTAATGTATGCTATGCACTGTACTAGGCCAGATATTGCTTTGGCGGTTTGTAAATTGTCAGGATATACTCACAATACAAGTGGTGATCACTGGAAAGGTATAGTGATGGTACTTGGTTATCTGAAAAGGACAAAACCTTTTGCCTTGTATTATAACAGATTTCCTTCAGTGTTAGAAGGATATTGTGATGCTAGTTGGATAACTAGTGTTGGTGATAACAAGTCAACGTCTGGGTGGATATTCACTTTTGGTGGAGGAGCAATTTCATGGGCTTCTAAGAAAAAGACGTGTATTACTCATTCCACAATGGAATCTGAGCTTATTGCTTTAGCAGCTGCGGGAAGAGAGGCAGAATGGCTGAGAAATCTATTGTTAGATATAGAGTTGTGGCCACAACCAATGCCAGTTGTTCTCTTGTACTTTAATAGTGAAGCAACTATGTCTAAGGCATTTGGCAAAATATATAATGGAAAATCTAGACATATTGCTTTAAGACATGAGTACATGACAATTAATTTTGGATGTAATTATTACTGTTGTGTACATCAAGTCTAAAGACAACATTGCTGACCCATTTACTAAAGGACTCGCGAGGGATATGATAATAAGCACAACAAGTGCTATGGGTCTAAGGTAATTTAAATTTGTCACTAGTAACGGGAACCTTACATTTCTATTGTTTAAAAATATGAAAGGTTTAAAAGGTAATAACAAGTTATAGTTGTGACAGATAGCAGGTATAAGAAATTAGTACCTACAAAAAGAGGATTAATATAAAAAAATACTCTTAATGAAGAAGCAGAGTTCGGTTTATGAACTAAAGAAATCCGTGTTAAGGATTTGGTTAAATCTTCACCTATGTAAACACAAGAAGTGGTGCCGCTTCAATCAAGGTTTGGAATACAAAACTTGATAAGTGTTTATGAATCCAGGAAGTAGCACAATGCCATAATCGGGTGCTAAAACTCACGGTGAACAAGTTGTCGAGTTGGTACAATTTGTGTGTATAAAGCTTTTCCGTCTTGTTATATAGGAATTGAGGTTTAATAGAACTTAATCTAACCATCAATTTCGACAAGGTCTTGAATAGTTTATACAACTAGTAGGTTTAAATCAAAAGATACCTACTATATGCATGAATCTCATAAATATCAATCACTAACTAAGTGGGCGATTGTTAGATTAGTTAGTGTTTGATGGGAGTATTTGAGAAGAGATTGTTTTGTCCCTCATTGGAAAAAGAAAGAAAGGAAGAGGTGTTTAAAAGCACTTCTTTGTCTCATATAGTTCAAATATTTTTGAGGGTGTTTTGGAGAAAAATTAAAATTTGACTATATTAATAGTCAAGATTGGGCACTTGGGGCAATTGGACTTTGGGCCAATTGAGTAGTCCGGAATTAATATTTTAGTCACCTATTATTTAATTAATTAAAACTTTTTTGCCTTTAATTTTAGAAAACGTTTTTAATTAATTTCTTTTAAATTGAAAAGAAGGTGACTGTTGGTTTTAAAAGGTGCCGGTTATGGAGAGATGAGTCTGTTTATTCCAACAGACTCCTAGATGTATTACAAATACCTATCTCTTCTCCAAAACGAAATCATCTGAAAATCCCATCTCTTTCTCTTCTACTTATTTTGTACAACTCACAAATATTCTGTTCTTGTGAGAAATTCGAGTTAATTGCTGAAACTCGGATTTCCGAGGCTTTGTAAAATCCTGGAGGAATTCTGCTATTATCTCTGCAGCAATTAGTGGGAAGCTTAAATTCCTTAAGGAAAGTGAATACACTATCGAAGCCAGATTATTTCATCCCAATTTTTTTTAAATCCAACAGGAACCACTTTATCTAAAGGGGTGTTCGTCCAAAAAAATTACACTATGTAGTTCAATAATTTTTATTTTATATTTATATATTATTATATGTTGACTCCCCTTGACTTTTTTATGTGCTTACTTCTTTATATCTTGACAACTCTTAGAGAAAATTCTGGATTCGCACTGATTAAAAAAGTTCCGGTAAAACATATTGCCAGAATTTTGCCTGACAGCATGCTTCAATATTATAGCAGTGTGCTTCATAATTTTGGCAACTGCTTTAAAATTCTGCTTTAACATTTTCACTTTTAAAATTCTATTAGCGTCTTTCAAAATCCTGGCAATGGATTTTTTTTTTTTTCAAAATTTTTCTTAACGAGATCAAAATATGTACGGTGATACTAAATACTGTAATTCTATATTGGAATTACAGTATAGAATTCTATATTGTAATCCAAAGTCTGCATTCTTTTCATTTTTGAGCAGGAAAAAGGAATCTTTTTTATTCATTGGCGAAATATATTACCACAGAATAGAGTAAAAATATTACGGAATATCTATTTCCTTGAAATACAATAAAGTGGTTTCTAGTAATAATCTCTGTAAAAGTTAACTAAATAAGGAAAAAAATAAACAGTAAAATCATGGGACGCCATGCCCATACGCACGTCAACTCTATCAACTTTGAATGCATCTTTGTGGCATATACAACATTGTAAAATATGAAGTGTGCAAATTGTTGCACACCAAGATTCAAAAATTTGAATAAGGAGATTAAAAAAATATAAAATGTCACACCTAAGATATGAACTTGTGTCAAGGGAAATAATATACATATATGCAATAAATTTTATTTTTACCCTTTTTGTACCATATAATTCTTAGACTTAGGATATTAAATTGAACTTCCCATATTTGATAGTTGATCAATGCACGTTTTTTTTAAAATTCTCCTCTTTGATTCCTCCTTTGATCCCCTTCGTTAAAGCTATTGCTCTTTTGGTGACTCCAACTCACAACTCTGGGATTGTAGGTGGAAGGTGCTGACCATCGGAGCAACCCTCTCTTGTTGTATTCATGAGAAAATGGTCTTGCATAAAAGAGAAGAGCTTGTCAAGTTAGCTAAAGATGACCTGCCTAAAACCAATGTAAGGAAAGGACACCATCAATGGTGTAAAGACCTTTCCATAAGATGAAGGCAAGTCATCCTTGGCTACCAAATAAGCCTCTTTTCATCATGCTAGACCTCTCTTCTGTCTTCTGATCTTTGGATAAAGGACAGTCCTGCGTACGAAGTATCCTGCATTCACGCGGTCCGAGTCACATTCCAAGAGGTATAATGTAAGCAGCATGCACTGACACAAGCACCAGTGATTGATTCTATGGGTCAAACCCTCAACATATAGGTCACAATTGCTCCAAGGGCTCTGTTTTGTTTCTGGATCTCATGGTAAATTAACGAAGAAAAAGTCTAGCATGAACGAGAAGAGCATGTCAAGGTAGCCAAGGAGACTGCCTGAAACCAAAGCAAAAATGGTGTAACCAAACACCTTCTTCATATAATGGAGCAGGCAAGTCATCCTTGTATACTAAACAAATATGACTCTCCTCTTCATGTAAAACCTCTCTTCTTTATTGAGATCATGATTACTATATGGATAGTTAGCCATGTATTTATAGCCATAGCAAAATAGTAATGGAAAACTTAGCATCTCTCTGGCATATAGTTGCTTTATGTTTTTCCTTTTTATTTCTTTGACTTTGTTCTCTTCATCTACATTATCTGACTTCCCAAATAGGAATATGTTCTTTTCATTTGTAAGGACACTAGCTCCTATCAATTTATCTCAATTTCANACACCTTCTTCATATAATGGAGCAGGCAAGTCATCCTTGTATTATGTCCTTGGGAATTTTGACCAATTATTTGTTCTTAAAGAATCTGATAAATTCGAATATTGATAAAATCTGTGAAATCGAAACTGTGGTAGAAGGAATAGAAAGAAAGTCCATGCCACTAAATGAGGTGTTGGGAGTGACATATCAAGTTGTTGTTTCCTCTATTATTTATAGCACAAAAACAATCGAAATCTCGATAATAGAAGGTATTCAGATAGATTAATCTGATGGGATATAATTTAACCAAAAAGATTGTATTTACCAATCCAATATTTGATCAGTTTCCGCCAAAAATAATTTAAACCTACTGAAAAAAGGAAAAGTAAAGAATGAAAGGATGTTTGTATCCCCTCTAAGTCCTAAGCTTTTGTTTTTTCTAGTAAATTTTGAAAGTGCAGGGGGTGAATTGCAATTTTTCTTTATGTTACGAGGTAGTCGAATAAATTGTCTTTCTAGTCGACTCGACTTTTGATATGAGATGTAAATACAAAAAAGTAAACTGCAGAAAGTAAATGACACATGATGTTTTATACTGGTTCGGGTTCAGAATGAAACCTACGTCCAATCCTCTTAGGTTATGAAGGTGTTTTCTTTCAAGTGTGAAGTTTCTTGGTACAGGGGGGTGGTGTTGTTATACACCAACAACTTCGTCATTAGATTTCTTCTTTCCCCTCTTCTTGATACAATACATCACTAGTGATTTTTTTTCTCTTTCTTCTCTTCCTAGTTACACAATAAATCTAGAGTACACTACAATGCTTGTTTGAAGTATTGGTTTGATCAAATCATATTCATCCTTTGCATCTTCTGTTGTATATATAAGAATTGGGCTCCATTCTTCACGGTGTGATAGTTCCATAGCTGAAGGGCATCCCAAGGGAGTTGATTTTCAGAATTAATCAAGATGATTTTCTTCTATAATAGAATTGTAATGACTCCATTTGCGACACAGGGTTGGCATTTGCGAGGCCTCGCAATTACGAACCAGGTCTCGCATTTGCGAACCCTCGCAATTGCAAACTGGGGGCATCACAAAAGCGAATAAATTGTTTGCAAATGTGAACCAAGGTGAAGTCTAGCATTCTTCGCAATTACGAAGGGGTAGTCGCAATTGCGACATCGATGCCCCTACTGTCACCTTTGCAATTGTGATGCTGGTGCTCTCAATTGGAATACCTGAGCACCAACAGCAGAAGAAGTCCAATTGAAGTCCAAAACCATTCCGAAATATGTGTGAAACTCATTCGAGCCCTAGGGGCTCCAAACCAAACATCCACACAAGTCTAATAACATCATATGAACTCGCTCGCGCGATCAATACAAAATAATAACATCTAAACTACAAATTAAACTCAAAATGCTTGAAATTAAAAGTAATTTTTAAGAACTTCTAGAATTACAACAAAGTGTCTGAATCCTTTCAAATCAACTCCGAAGGACAATAAATTTTGCAGACAAGTTCTAAATTCCATAAAGAACCTGTTCCAAGTCCCATCAAATTTCGAGCTTGATAGCTAAAAGTCAACCTACAGTCAAACTTTCCAACTTTAAATTGCTAATTTTGGTATATCAACGCAAATCAACCTACTGACTTTCAAAATCAATTACGGGCATACGCCCAAGTACGAAATCACAATACGAAGCTATGGAGCCATAAAATCAAAGTTCCCCGGTCAGTTTCACAAAATTCAATGTTTGGTCAACATTTTCAAATTTAAATTTTCTAACTCAATAGTCAAGGGTCCAAATCAACTCGAAAGCTTTCCGGAAGGAATCTAACCAATACCTCAAGTCATAAGAGAATAAACACACACTTGTGAAGCATGAAATGGGGAAACATGGTACAATTACACAAAACAACCAATCAGGTCGTTACAATAATGGAACTTTCTTTACTGAATCGTTGCTTCCTTGATTTCCTTTTCTTTGCAAGTCATAAGATATATGATTGAATATTCTCTGTGGATCTTCGACATTTATTGATTGATCTTCTATACTGATTGATTGATGCTTTCGTAAATAGCTGAATCGAATATTTGTTTTCCATGAAGCTCGCAATCACATTATATTTACTCTTCGATTCTTGCTTCTGGATCTTGAGTTGCTCGTTTATTTCCTTGATTCTTTCTTTCAGATCTTTTACAATAATCTTTACAATTCTTTTGAATCCCTTCTTTGCGATTTATTTTCTGCAATTACAATTAAGTATCGTATATCATTAAAATGTATATCTAAAAATTCCCTTTTTTATGATGACAAAAGAACTTAACTCATTTTACTTCCCTGTTTATAGATCGTATTGATGTTAGAGTCCGTGGATTTAGCCGTCTCCCCCTCAACTTGTTGACATGTACTTTGAGTCGACTCCCCCTCATTTAGTTTCTCAATAGTTGACTTTTGTTCAGTCAGTCGATTGAACCTTACCTGAAAGTTAGTGATACACAATTCCCCCCTCCCCTGGCCTCAATCAAAAAGAGGGCTAGGCAAGTTTAACTACTAGCAGATAAGATTAACATATAGTACGCTTAATTACGTTCATCCATAGAGTATCCAAAAAAAACATGCAAGCAAAAAACAATTATCCAGAGAAACCAAACGAAATTGTCTAAACAGCCAACACAGATCATCAACTATCACGACCCCAGTTCGCCATCCGTGAACATGTCGTGATGACACCTAGTCCCTATAACTAGGTAAGCTTAACAATGCGGACAAAAAAACAACATAACTTGCGAAATAATTAAGTAAAAACATAACAATCTAAAGGAAAGACTGTATATAAATGCCGCTCGGCATATACCACTCAAAAGTAATGCGGAAGTCTACAATATCACCCCAAAACCTGGAAACACACGGGAAATATAGGCTAACAGAAATGTAATACACGGCTCTAACTCCAGAATGTCTAAACAACTGTAAGGAAGGAAAAGCTTTCCACTAAAGCTGGAATAAGATTGAGACTCCTGGTCTGCGGACGCGGCATATGTACCTCGAAGTCTCTGCTAGATCTCTCAACCTCGGGGATAGTGCGCCTGGGTGGAGGTACCTGGATATGCACATGAAAAACATGCGCAGAAGGGGCATGAGTACACCACAGCGGCACTCAGTAAGTGCCAAGCCTAACCTCGGTCGGGTAGTGACGAGGAAGGTCAGGGCCCGAATGAGGTTAAACAGTGTAATAGAAACTTACAGTATGAAAACATGCAGTAATAATGAGTATATCATTGAAATAAGACAGGTCAAACAAGGTAATAACAAAAAAAACCACAAGAACAGAGTAAACACGGAATATGTACAGCACAATAGCAGTGGTAACAATGAGGATCTCCCAGGATACCGTCCTATAGTCCTCTTCTCTGTCAAATGGATCTCCCGGGATACCGTCCCGTAGTACATCATATGTTCAGGGGGATCTATCGAGAATCGAACCCGCTGTCCCAAAGTAAATATGCAGGGGGATCTATCGGGAATCTAACCCGCAATCCCAAAGTAAAT
The DNA here is from genome assembly GCA_005239525.1 of Nicotiana knightiana. Taxonomy (NCBI): domain Eukaryota; kingdom Viridiplantae; phylum Streptophyta; class Magnoliopsida; order Solanales; family Solanaceae; genus Nicotiana; species Nicotiana knightiana. The sequence goes on from ML439943.1 coordinate 51,179, forward strand.
GTGCAGGGGGATCTATCGGGAATCTAACCCGCAGTCCCAAAGTAAACAAACAA
>ML439943.1:51824-65105 GCA_005239525.1 Nicotiana knightiana
GGGGGGGGGGGGGGGGGGCTAACGGAATCCCACATCTGTAGTCTTAATGTAAATAAGCAGCCACAAGAAGAAGATATTCATAAATAGAGTGCAAAAATACAAGGCAACAAGTAGTTCTAGCCTAACATTCTTCACGTAGTACAATTAAAGCAACTTAAGCAAATAGGCAATTTAAGGCAACTAGGCGTGATTTTCTAAGCTAACATAGAGTATAATTGCAAGTAAAATAAAACAGGTAAGAAAGAAACTCAGTTAAATATTTAAAGTAAAACCGGATTTTCAACAATTAGCACAAGTCCGCGCTCGTCACCTCATGCACAAGGCATTCAATTACCAAACATCACCTCGAACCGGCTCAAATCTATACAATTCAATTACATATCGTAAATAACATCTCAAGCAACTGATTCTACTATTTAATTCAAAGTTAAGGCGCGAAATTAGGTAAAATGACAAAAATGCCCCTCGGGCCAACGTCTCGGAATCGGGTAAAAGTTATATTTTCCGGACACCCATTCACTCATGGACTCACTTGACCAGAAAGAATGGTAATCCGATGCCAAAAACCCCTTAAGTTCTCAAGATTTCGGTTTGGGGAAGTTTCATCAATTTCCCATGGTTTTTACCCCATTTTTTATAATTAAACTAAAGAAAATAACGGAGATTAATGGTCTAACAAAGAATTAGGATTATAAAACGTTACGTATGATCCTTTTCTTCAAAACCCACTGAAAATCACCAATTCCCGAGCTCTCAAACGATTTATAGACTTATGAAATAAACCCTCGGATTTTTGGAACAAAGACACAGGGATCTCGCACCTGCAGTCCCGATTACCGCTCATGCGGAAAAAGCATCGCAGGTGCGGAATTCACTTAACTCCACTGGGGCCGCACATGCGGTCATTTGGTCGCGCTTGCGGTTCCACATCTTAGGAACTCAGGTCGCTCCTGTGACCATTGGCCAAATCCCTCGCCATCGCACCTGCGATCAACCCTATTGCGCTTGCGAGTCCGCACCTGCGGGAAAACCTTCGCAGGTGCGAAAACACCAGAAGATGTCTGGTTCAGCCATTTGATAAGTCCCAATTTTTCCCGTTAAGCATCCGAAACAACCCCGAGGTCCCCGGGACCTCAATCAAAACCACCAACTGACCCTTATACCTTATTCGAACTAGGTAGAGCCTTAAAAAAACACGTCTCATAACATCAAAATCATCGATTATGCATAGGTTCAAGCTTATAAACTTAGGAAAAAATTCTAGAATTCACATCCGACGCCGAAATACGTCTAAACTCATCCGAATGACCTCAAATTTTGCACACACATCCCAAATGACATAACGGAACTACTACGACTTCCGGAATTCCATTCCGACCCTCGGATCAAAGACTCACTATCGTACTGGAAAGTTCAAAATTCAAACTTCGGCATTTTAAGCCTAAATGAGCTACGGACTTCCAAAATGCATTCCGAACACGCTCCCAACCCCGAAATAACCTAACGGAGCTAACTGAACCACCAGATTTCCATTCCGAGGCCTTCTTCACACTGTTCCGACGGGAAACTTTCCAACACCTAAGCTCCCATTGAGGGACCAAGTGTCCTAAAACTCTCCGAAACTCAAAACCGAACCTCTCGGTAATAAAATTTAGCAGAAATAGACTTGGGAAAAAAAGTAAATAGGGGATCGGGGCGTTAATTCTTAAGACGACCGGCCGGCTCATCACATCCTCCTACACTTAAACATTCATTCGTCCTCGAACAAGCATAAAGACATACCTAAAGTAGTAAAAAGATGAGGATAACTTCTGCGCATATCCTGCTCGATCTCCCAGGTCTCCTCCTCGGCCGGCTGACCCCACCACTGAACCATTACTGAAGTAATGTTCTTCGACCTGAGCTTTCTGAACGGCCTGTCCAATATAGCTACAGGCTCCTCTCCGGAGCATCGAAACATGAAATACCGGATGAACTCCTGCCAAGCTGGGAGGTAAGGCAAGCTGATAAGCAACCTCCCCAACACGCCTTAATATCTATAAAGGGCCAATAAACCTCGGACTCAGCTTCCCTTTCTTCCCAAATCTCATAACGCCCTTCATAGACGAAACCCGAAGCAGAACCTGCTCTCCGACCATATATGAAACATCACGAACCTTCCGGTTCCCGTAACTCTTTTGTCTGGACTGGGCTGTTTGGAGTCTATACTGAATGACCTTGAACTTCTCCAATGCATCCTGAACTAACTTTATGCCCAATAGCCTGGCCTCACCCGGCTTAAACCAAACCGCCGGAGATTTGCACCTCCTACCATATAAAGCTTCATACGGCGCCATCTGAATGCTGTACTGATAACTGTTGTTGGAAGCCAACTCCGCCAATGGCAAGAACTGATCCCAAGACCCTCCAAATTCAATTACACACGCACGAAGCATATCCTCAAGAATATGAATAGTGCGCTCGGACTGTCCGTCTGTCTAGGGGTGGAATGTTGTGCTCAACTCCACCCTAGTACCTAACTTATCCTGAACGGCTCTCCAGAAACGTGAAGTGAACTGAGTACCTCTATCTGAAATAATAGAAACAGGAATACCATGTACGACTAAGGATCTCCCGGATATAAATCTCCGCCAACTGCTCTGATGAATAAGTAGTCAGTACCGGAATGAAATGGGCTGATTTGCTCAGCCGATCCACAATCACCCAAATAACATCATGCTTCCTCAAATTCCGAGGATGGACAACCACAAAGTCCATGGTGATCCGCTCCCACTTCCACTCTGGAAGCTCAATCTGCTGAAGTAACCCTCATAGTCTCTAATGCTCACATTTGACCTGCTGACAAATGAGACACTTGGCTACAAACTCTGCTATATCCTTCTTCATTCTACGCCACCAATAGTGTTGTCTCAGATCCTGGTACATCTTCGTTGCACACGGATGGATGGAATACCGCGAACTATGGGCACACAGATACGGCCCTGCATCCTCATCACCCCATCCTCTCCTATAGTCATATCTCTGGTATCACCCTGCCGGACTCTATCCTGGAGAACTAAAAGGTAGGGATCATCATACTAGCGCTCTCTGATACGATCATGAAGGGAATACCGAGCAATCACACAAGCTAATACCCGGCAAGGCTCAGAAAGATCCAATCTCACGAACTGACTGGATAAGGACTGAACATCTAAGGCTAGATGCCTCTCAGCTGCATGAAGGTATGCCAAACTCCCCAAACTATCCGGCCGGCGACTCAAGGCGTCGGCCACCACATTGGCCTTCCCCGGGTGGTATAATATAGTAATGTCATAGTCTTTTAGAAACTCTAACCATATACGCTGGCGCACATTTAGATCCTCTTCCTGAATATGTGCTGCAAACTCCGATGGTCAGTATAAATCTCAGAAGGCACACCGTACAGATAATCACGCCAGATCTTCAAGGCATGAACAATGGCAGCTAACTCAAGGTCATGGATAGGGTAAATCTTCTCATGTATCTTCAACTGTCTGGATGCGTAGGCAATTACCCTACCGTCCTGTATCAGCACCGCTCCAAGGCCGACTCGTGAGGCATCACAATAAACTGTATAAGACCCTGAACCAGTAGGCAATATCAATATTGGGGTTGTAGTCAAAGCTATCTTGAGCTTATGAAAGCTCGCCTCACACTCCTTTGTCCACTGAAATGGAGCACCCTTCTGGGTCAATCTAATCATAGAGGCCGTAATCGATGAAAATCCCTCCACAAAACGACGTTAGTAGCCCGCCAAGCCAAGGAAACTACGAATCTCTGTAACTGAGGACGACCTGGGCCAACTCCGCACGATCTCTGCCTTCTTCGGATCCACCCGAATACCCTCACTCGATACTACGTGGCGTATGAATGCCACAGAACTCAACCAGAACTCACATTTTGAGAACTTTGCATACAACTTCTTCTCTATCAAGGTCTGAAGCACTGCCCTCAGGTGCTGCTCATGATCTTCCCGACTCTGGGAGAAAACAAGAATATCATCTATGAAAATAATGACGAACGAGTCGAGATATGGCCGGAACATACTGTGCATCAAATGCATAAATGCTATTGGGGGCATTAGTCAGCCCAAATGACATAACTAGAAACTGGTAATGGACATACCGAGTCCTGAAGGTAGTCTTCGGGATATCTGGCTCCCGAATCTTCAACTGATGGTAACCTGAGCGCAAATAAATCTTAGAAAATACATGTGCGCCCTGAAGCTGGTCAAATAGATCATCAATACGAGGCAAGTGATAACAGTTCTTCACTGTAACCCTGTTCAACTGGCAATAATCAATAAACATGCGCATATAACCATCATTTTTCTTCACAAACAAGACAGGAGCTACCCAAGGTGACGCACTGGGTCGAATAAAAGCCTTATCAAGCAATTCTTGTAACTGATCCTTCAACTCCTTCAACTCAGGATGAGCCATACGGTACGGAGGAATGGAAATGGGCTGAGTGCCCGACAAAAAATCAATGAAAAAATCAATGTTTCTATCAGGCGGCACGCCCAAAAGGTCAGTTGGAAACACATCGGGATAATCTCGTACCACTGGAACTGAATCAACAGAAAGGGTATCAACACTGACATCTCTCACATAAGTTAAATACGCGGCACACCCCTTCTCAGCCTTACACTGAGCTTTAAGGAAAGAGATAACTCTAATAGGAGTGTGATCTAAGGTACCACTCCACTCAACATGCGGAATACCTGGCATAGCCAGCATCACGGTCTTGGCGTGACAATCAAGAATAGCATAAAAAACAGGAGAACTTAAAGAATCTCGGGCTATACCCAAATGCGGAGCAAAATAAGAAGACAAACAAGAATCCGTGTACCCTGGATCGAATAGAACCGGTGCATCTCTGTGACAAACCAGTATAATACCTATAATGACAGAATCAGAGGCAACAACCTCGGTACGAGCATGAATAGCATAATATCTTGCCTGGCCTCCCCCTCAAGGGCAACCTCTACCTCCCCGACCTCCGCCCCTAGCTAGCTGGGCAGATGCGGTAGCAGCTGGAGCTGTGATCATGGCCTGAGAACTCTACTGAGCACGTTGTGGCTGAAAAGTCTATGAATATGCACCCTTACTAACTCTGAGGCAGTCCCTAACCATATGGCGTGTATCGCCACACTCGAAAAAATCTCTGGGAGGACGTGGTGGCTGTGACTGGCTAGGGCCAGGTCTGCTAGACTGACCTCTGAAATCACCCCGTGTAGGAGGCGCGCTAGAAACTGGAGGTGCATAGTAAGGCTCTTCAAGCCTGGGGGGAGATGGGGTACCGCTGGCTGCTGGAAGGGCTGAATGAGCGAGGCGGACCATATAACCCCTACCATGTCGACCTGCTGCTGGGGTACGGGCACCAGAGTAGTGGCCCGACTATCGAGAACTCTTGGCCTCTCTCTCTTCTCGCTCCCTAGCGACCATACCCTCGATCCTCCTAGCAATGCTCACTACCTGCTGATAAGGAATGTCCATCTCCAACTCACGAGCCATGCGAGATCTGATGGGTGGGAGAAGACCCTCGATGAACTGGCGAACCCTCTCGCGGACCGTAGCAACCAAAGCCGGTGCATGCCTAGCCAATCTGGTGTAACGGATAACATACTTTGAAATTGTCATAGCACCCTGGCGCAAATGCTCAAACTCTGCGCGCCATGTGTCCCTGAGGCTCTGAGGAACAAACTCTCTCAGTGAAGCAGCCTTGTCTCGACTATCTAACTCATCAGTGAGCCACCAATCATAGGCGGCTCCGCGAAGCTAGAAGGTAGTAAAGGAAACCCCACTAGATCTTACTATGCCCATAGTGCGATGAATACGGTGGCACTCCTCTAGAAACTCCAAGACATCGTCGATTGCTAGACCACTAAATACCGGAGGATCATACTTCTTGCGCCTCTCAAGTCTCCGCTGCTCGTCCTCTGAAGCAGCTGACCCATCCTCGGGCTGAACTTGCACTACGGGAGGTGCAGGAATGATCTCTGGGACCGGCTCCACATGCACTCGCTACTCAGGAGTGCGGGCAGCGAGAGTCTGTGCTCCTCCCCCGACCTGGGATGTGGCTGCAGCAAGGGGAACCAATCATGCCTGAGCCGGAGTGGTATACATAGACATGAACTGAGCTAACGTCTCCTGAAGGGCTGGAGTAGTAGTGGCAGTAGGCGTGTTAGGTTCCTGGACTTCGGCTGGATCTGCAGGTGGTACCTCGACGGCAGCTCGCGCAGGTGCTCTCGCTGCACCACGTGCGCGTCCTTGGACTCTACATCGGCCCCGGCCTCTGACGGCTGCAGTAGGGGGCACGGGTGCCTAATCGTCCTGAGTAGCACATGTCCTCACCATTTGTGAGAGAATAGAAGACAAAAATTTAGAATTGATGTCAAAAATATTGCACGACAAAGAATCAAATAAAATAATGATGATTCCTAAACAGTTATATAGCCTCTCATAAATAAGTACCGACGTCTCCGTACCGATCAACGAGACTCTAATAAACCGGCCTGTGTTCTGTGACTCCTATGAACCTAAAGCTCTAATACCAACTTGTCACAACCCCAGTTCGCCCTCCGTGAACATGTCGTGATGGCACCTAGTCCCTATAACTAAGTAATCCTAACAATGCGCAAAAAAACAACATAACTTGCGGAATAATTAAGTAAAAACTGAACAATCAAAAAGAAAGACTGTATATAAATTTCGCTCGGCATATACCACTCAAAAATAATGCGGAAGTCTACAGTATCACCCCAAAACCCGGAACTCATGGGAAACACAGGCTAACATAAATGTAATACACGGCTCTAACTCTAGAATGTCTAAACAACTGTAAGGAAGGAAAAGCATTCCAGTAAAACTCGAATATGATTGAGACTCCTGGTCTGCGGACGCGGCAGATATACCTCGACGTCTCTGCTAGATCTCTCAACCTCGGGGATAGTGTGCCTGGTTGGAGGTACCTGGATCTGCACATGAAAAACATGCGCAGAAGGGGCATGACTACACCACAGCGGTACTCAGTAAGTGCCAAGCCTAACCTCGGTCGGGTAGTGACGAGGAAGGTCAGGGCCCTACTGAGGTTAAACAATATAATAGAAATTTACAGTATGACAACAGGCAGTAATAATGAGTACATCGGTGAAATAAGACAGGTCAAACAAGGTAATAAAAAAAAAAAACAACACAAGAACAGAGTAAACACGGAATATGTACATCACAATAACAATGGTTACAATAAGGATCTCCTAGGATACCGTCATGTATTCATCTTGACAACTGTCCAATGGATCTCCCAGGATACCGTCCCGTAGTTCATCATATGTATATCCGAAGGATCTCCCGGGATACTGTCCCGTAGTCCATCATATGTGCAGGGGGATCTTTCGGGAATGAACCCGCAGTCCCAAAGTAAATATGCAGGGGGATCTATCGGGAATCTAACCCGCAGTCCCAAAGTAAATGTGCAGGGGGATGTATCGGGAATCTAACCCGCAGTCCCAAAGTATACAAACAAGAAGGGGGGGGGGGGGTNTACAATTAAAGCAACATAAGAAAATAGGGAATTTAGGGCAACTAGGCGTGCTTTTCTAAGTTAACATAGACTATGATTGCAAGTAGAATACAACAGGTAAGAAAGAAACTCAGTCTAAATATTTAAAGTAAAACTGGATTTTCAACAATTAGCACAAGTACGCGCTCGTCACCTTATTTACAAGGCATTCAATTACCAAATATCACACCTAAGGGGAAAGGTCCCCCACACAAGATTAGACAAGCCACATACCTCGAACTGGCTCAAAATTAACTCGAAACCACACGTTTTCCACGAGTATCTGACTCCAAATGGCCCAAATCTATACAATTCAACTACATATCGTAAATAACATCTCAAGCAACTGATTCTACTATTTAATTCAAAGCTAAGGCGCAAAATTAGGTAAAATGACCAAAACGCCCCTCGGGCCCACGTCTCGGAATCGAGTAAAAGTTATATTTTCCGAACACCCATTCACTCACGAACTCACTCGACCAGAAAAATTCAAAATCCGATCCAAAAAACCCCTTAAATTATCAGAATTTCGGGTTGGGGAAGTTTCATCAATTTCCCATGGTTTTTACCCCATTTTTTGATAATTAAACTAAAGAATATAACGGGGATTAATGGTCTAACAATTAATTAGGATTATAAAAAGTTACCTATGATACTTATCTTCAAAACCCACTGAAAATCACCAATTCCCGAGCTCTCAAATGATTTATAGACTTATGAAATAAACCCTCAGATTTTTGGAATAAACACACACGGATCTCGCACCTGCGGTCCCGATCATCGCACCTACGATACCGCACTTGCGGAAAAATCATCGCAGGTGCGGAATTCACTTAAGCCCACTGGGGTCGCACCTGCGGTCGTTTGGTCTCGCTTGCGGTTCCGCACCTACGAAACTCAGGTCGCACCTGCGACCACTGGCCAAATCCCTCGCCATCACACCTGCGATCAACCCTATCGCGCTTGCGAGTCCGCACCTGCGGGAATACCTTCGCAGGTGCAAAAAAACCAGAAGAGGTCTGGTTCAGCCATTTGATAAGTCCCAATTTCTCCCGTTAAGTATTGAAACAACCCCGAGGCCCCCTGGACCTTAACCAAAACCACCAACTGACAATAACACCTTATTCGAACTAGGTCGAGCCTTAAAAAAACACGTCTCATAACATCAAAATCATCGATTATGCATAGGTTCAAGCCTAGAAATTTAGGAAAATTCTAGAATCCACATCCGACGCCGAAACACTTCTTAACTCATCCGAATGACCTCAAATTTTGCACACACATCCCAAATGACATGACGGAACTACTGCGACTTCCAAAATTCCATTCCGACCCCCGGATCAAAGACTCACTATCCGACTGGAAACTTCAAAAATTCAAACTTCGGCATTTTAAGCCTAAAATGATCTACAAACTTCCAAAATGCATTCCGAACACGCTACCAACCCCGAAATCACGTAACGGAGCTGACAGAACCACCAGATTTCAATTCCCAGGCCGTCTTCACACTGTTTCGACTACGGGAAACTTTCCAACACATAAGCTCCCATTGAGGGACTAAGTGTCCCAAAACTCTCCAAAAATCAAAACCGAACCCGGCAATTCAATTTGGTAGAAATAGATTTGGGGAAACAGTTAACAGGGGATCAGGGCATTAATTCTTAAGAAGACCGGCCGGGTCGTTACATCCTCCTACACTTAAACATTAGTTCGTCCTCGAACGAGCATAAAGACATACCTGAAGTAGTGAAAAGATGAGGATAACTGCTGCGCATATCCTGCTCGGTGTCCTAGGTCGCCTCATCGGCCGGCTGACCCTACCACTGAACCTTTATTGAAGCAATGTTCTTCGACCTGATCTTTCTGACCTGCCTGTCCAGTATAGCTACAGGCTCCTCAACATATGATCGATTCTTGTCCAATTAGACTGAGCTGAAATCCAAGACAGGAGACGGGTCACCGTGATATATCCGGAGCATCGAAACATGAAATACCGAATGAACTCCTGTCAAGCTGGGAGGTAAGGAAAGCTCATAAGCAACCTCCCCAACACGCCTCAATATCTCAAAAGGTCCAATAAACATTAGACTCAGCTTCCCTTTTTTCCCAAATCTCATAACGTCCTTCATAGAGGAAACCCGAAGCAGAACCCGCTCTCCGACCATATATGAAACATCACGAACCTTCCAGTCCGCGTAACTCTTCTGTGTGGACTGGGTTGTACGGAGTCTAACCTGAATGACCTTGAACTTCTCCAATGCATCCTGAACTAACTCTATGCCCAATAGTCTGGCCTCACCCAGCTTAAACCAACCCACCGGATATCTGCACCTCATACCATAAAAAGCCTCATACGGCGCCATCTGAATGCTGGACTGATAACTGTTATTGTAAGCCAACTCCGCCAATGGCAAGAACTGATCCCAAGACCCTCCAAATTTAATCATACACGCACGGAGCATATCCTCAAGAATCTGAATAGTGCGCTCGGACTGTCCGTTTGTATGGGGTTGGAATGCTGTGCTCAACTCCACCCTGGTACCTAACTCCTGCTGAACTGCTCTCCAGAACCGTGAAGTGAACTTCGTACCTCTGCCGGAAATAATAGAAACTTGAATACCATGTAGATGAAGGATCTCCCGGATATAAATCTCCGCCAACCGCTCAGTCAGTACTGGAATGAAATAGGATGATTTGGTCAGCCGATCCACAATCACCCAAATAGCATCATGCTTCCTCAAATTTCGAGGAAGTCCAACCACAAAGTCCATGGTGATCCGCTCCCACTTCCACTCTGGAAGCTCAATCTACTAAAGTAACCATCCCAGTCTCTGATGCTCACACTTGACTTGCTGACAGTTGAGACACTTGGCTACAAACTCTGCTATATCCTTCTTCATTCTTCGCCACCAATAGTGCTGTCTCAGATCCTGGTACATCTTCGTGGTACTCGGATGGACGGAATACCGCAAACTGTGGGCCTCTTCATGAATCCACTCCCGAAGCCCATCAACGTTGGGCACATAGATACGGCCTTGCATCCTCATTACGCCATCCTCTCCTATAGTCACATCTCTGGTATCACCCCGCCGGAGTCTATCCTGGAGAACTAAAATGTGGGGATCATCATACTGGCGTTCTCTGATACGATCATGGAGGGAAGACCGAGCAACCACACAAGCTAATACACGGCAAGGCTCAGAAAGATCCAATCTCACAAACTGACTGGCTAAGGACTAAACATCTAAGGCTAGAGGCATCTCAGCTGCATGAAGGTATGCCAAACTCCCCAAACTCTCTGCCCCGCGACTCAAGGCGTCGGCCACCACATTGGCATACCCCGATTGGTATAATATAGTGATGTCATAGTCTTTTAAAAACTCTAACCATCTACGCTGGCGCAAATTTAGATCCTTCTGCCTGAATATGTGCTGCAAACTCCAGTGGTCAGTATAAATCTCACAAGGCACACCGTAAAAATAATGACGCCAGATCTTCAAGGCATGAACAATGGCAGCTAACTCAAGGTCATGGACAGGGTAATTCTTATCATGTATCTTCATCTGTCTGGACGTGTAGGCAATCACCCTACCGTCCTGCATCAACACCGCTCCAAGGCCGACTCGCGAGGCATCACAATGAACTGTATAAAACCCCGAACCAGTAGGAAATATCAAGATTGGGGTTGTAGTCAAAGCTGTCTTGAGCTTCTGAAATCTCGCCTCACACTCCTTTGTCCGCTGAAATAGAGCACCCTTCTGGGCCAATCTAGTAATAGGGTCCGCAATCGATGAAAATCCCTCCACAAAATGACAGGCCCGCCAAGCTAAGGAAACTGCAAATCTCTGTAACTAAGGACGGCCTGGGCCAACTCTGCACGGCCTCTACCTTCTTCGGATCAACCCGAATGCCCTCACTCGATACTACGTGGCCTAAGAATGCCACATAACTCAATCGGAACTCACATTTTGAGGACTTTGCATACAACTTCTTCTTTCTCAGGGTCTGAAGCACTGCCCTCAGGTGCTGCTCATGATCTTCTCGACTCTGGGAGTAAACAAGAATATTATCTATGAAAACAATGACGAACGAGTCGATATATGGCCTGAACTCACTGTGCACCAAATGCATAAAAGTTCTTGGGGCATTAGTCAGCCCAAATGACATATCTAGAAACTCGTAATGAACATACCGAGTCCCGAAGGCAGTCTTCGGGATATCTGGCACCTGAATCCTCAACTGATGGTAACCTCAACGAAAATCAATCTTAGAAAATACCTGTGCGCTCTGAAGCTGGTCAAATAGATCATCAATACGAGGCAAGGGATAATGATTCTTCACTGTAACCCTGTTCAACTGGCAATAATCAATACACATGCGCATAGAACCATCATTTTTCTTCACAAACAAGACAGCAGCACCCCGAGGTGAAACACTAGGTCGAATATAACCCTTATCAAGCAATTCTTGTAACTGATCCTTCAACTCAGGAGGAGCCATACGGTACGGAGGAATGGAAATGGGCTGAGTTCCCGGCAAGAAATCAATGTCTCTATCGGGCGGCATGCCCAGAAGGTCATCTAGAAACACATCGGGATAATCCCTTACAACTAGAACTGAATCAACAGAAGGGGTATCAACACTGACATCTCTCACATAAGCTAAATACGCGTCACACCCCTTCTCAACCATACACTGAGCTTTAAAGAAAGAGATAACTCTACTGGGAGTGTGATCTAAGGTACCACTCCACTCAAGATGCGGAATACTTGGCCTAGCTAGCATCACGGTCTTGGCGTGACAATCAAGAATAGCATAATCGGGCGACAACCAGTCCATGCCCAATATAATATCAAAATCCACTATTTCGAGTAACAATAAATCCGCACTAAGAGAATCTCCAAAAGGAGTAGAAACAAAAACAGGAGAACTCCAAGAATCTCGGGCTATACCCAAATGCGGAGCAAAATAAGAAGACACAAAAGAATCCATGGAGCCTGGATCAAATAGAACTGATGCATCTCTGTGAAAAACCAGTATAATACCTGTAATGACAGAATCGGAGGCAACAACCTTGGTACGAGCAGGATAGCATAATAGCTTGCCTGGCCTCCCCTTCGAGGGCGACCTTTACCTCCCCGACCTCCGCCCTTAGCTGGCTGGGCAGATGGGGAAGAAGCAAGATCTGGGAGGACGTGGTGGCTGTGACTGGCTAAGGCCAGGTCTGCTAGTCTGACCTCTGAAAGCACCCCGCGCAGGAGGCGCGCCAGACACTAGAGGTGCATAGTAAGGCTCCTGAGGCCTGGGAGGAGCTGGGGTACCGCTGGCTGCTGGAAGAGCTGAATGAACGGGGTGGACTATATAACCCCTACCATGTCGACCTGCTGGTGGGGTATGGGCACCAGAGTAGTGGCCCGACTCTCGATACCTCTTGGCCTCTCTCTCCTCTCGCTCCCTATCGTGCATACCCTCGATCCTCCTAGCAATGCTCACTACCTTTTGATAAGGAATGTCCATCTCCAACTCTCGAGCCATGCCAGATCTGATGGGTGGGATAAGACCCTCGATGAACCGGCGATCCCTCTCACGGACCGTAGCAACCAAAGCCCGGGCATCCCTAGCCAATCTGGTGTAACGGATAACTGTGAACAACTATTTTTTGACCACACCCAAATTCTATACTATTTTGCTATAAATATT
>ML439944.1:722-42721 GCA_005239525.1 Nicotiana knightiana
CCTCACATGATACCACATCGCGCCAATAGGCCATAACTCGAACATGATAATAAGAAACGACTCAGGAAGGAACTATTCAACTCACGCAACTAATATGCATTTTTATCAGAAAATAGGAAGTAGAACACAAGAAAATAAATATAGGAACCTTAATCCTCATCACACTGTTGCGGCGTGCAACCCGATCCGAATAACATACCCGTGGCGACGTGCCACCTGATCTACACATAAAATTTACATAAGAAGATATATATATATACGAAGCTGATTTGCTCACTATTACAAATTACTGAATATCGATCATAAGCACACTAAGTGCATAATACCATCTTGGGGAGACTGATAAATCCGTAGGCTACATAACTCAAACACCACTGAGGTGCGATATATATATACACTCTGGATCTCAAGAGCTATCCTGCTCACATAACATCCCCACTACGCGGGACCTCAACACATAGGAAATTATCAAGCCGTTTCACAACTCATACGGTGACGAAGACGGAACAAAATCCGCTGTTCTAATACCTTTCCATGAAAAGTGCTCTACTGAAAGGAACATGTCTGGCTCATACGGAGCCCATAATCATATTTGAATCCATCCACAAATATCGAGCCACCTCGCTCGCACCAGCTAGGCTATTAGCTTTTGCCTGGGTCCATATTAACCACTTTCTCTTATAAGACACGAGAACAACCATCATCACCGGGACAAACACCCTAAAATCCATAATCAACTGAACTGAACACTCTCCAGGCGTAAATTCTCAATTAAGAAACATTGCACTTCTTTAAACTCAGTCCAAATCTGAAACCCATCAAGTGACTACATGTCACACTTTATACAATCTTTTCGCGGTCATGCTTCCACGACCTTCCACACAAGGCAACAAGTCTGCACATCCATAATACCGACCACACTAAGGCCGCAAAACACATCAAGAATCCATGACCAGGGTACAAAGCCTCTTTCACCGAATATCAATCTCAGGTCACACTGAAAATAACACCAGCTTACTCTGAACTTTCAAATCACTTTGTCTTTCTCTTCCGAGCTCATGACATCCTTATAAACATCGGACCTCAATCTCGATTCTTGCTCCCATTTACATACTGCTTCCCGCACCTAACATACCAATATGAGGTAGCGCAAGAATTCCATCATAACTTCCGAACCACCAATAGGGTGAACACTTCATCACATAGAAATCTCTTACTTTACTCAATTCAAGAGTACCATCTCAACACACGAGTGAATTCCCACTATCACCCAATCATGCAAATCCTTAAGTAGTAGTCTATACCACCATAACCCTTCCGGGATCCGCCTACACCTGACAGGCCATAGCACTCAAATGCTCCCACAGGAAATTCGATACGACGACCGACAAGCCCCGCACACACCGGCACAAACCACATGCATAACTTAAATCACATCAAAGGAACCGATCACTGCCGCAAATGTGCCATTTCAACCATGGCTAATCAATCCATCTTCTTTTAATCATCTTCAATTGACTCAGGAATAATATCAACTTCCTTCAACCCATAGCAAACTCAACCCTCACTCATCCCGAGTGACCTTGATTCACGAGACTATGCTGCCTAAATCCCGCAACCCGTCTCATACCCTTCTGATAATCTTTCTACAATTCGGAGTTTATTCCTCTCACTCCTCAAATACTATCTTGCATGCTGAAACTTATCATAGAACATCCCAACCATCCTCCTTTTTCTCAGAAATTATTCCACAAAAGCTCGATTCTCGATCATACTGCTGCCTGAAACCCTTAAACGCCGCATTCTTAAATTTTGAACTCACTATGACCGCTACGGAGAGTCACCCACTCTGACTGGCCCCGAATACAATTCACTCCAAGGCTCTCTCTAGCATAGGAACACCTTTTTCAATGAAACACGTGACTGAGTCACTATCCTTACAGCTCGCCCATGCCTTAAGCATAAATTCTGAATCTTCCAAACCCTAACCCTGATCCGATAGGGCCAACTTTTGCACACATTCATCGAATCCCACGCACAATTACCATTTTACTCCTTTCCCTTAGCTGTAACAACTTGCCGATACACCGACAATCCGCAACCCTATGATAACACAATTCTACAACTCAACTGAAGATGTTGGGACTCCCCCACTTAACTCGAAGCTACTCCTCGCACCACTCTAGGCCCTGCTGAGATCCTTTCTCCTTTGATGACACGATCTATCTCAACCAACCCGTCCATTGTTCCAGATCCTCTTGCTAGCACTCCCTAAATACTCAGATTCCCTAGCATCATTAACGCATTCTACCTCCTACCAACTAGCCACTAGAACTCCTCACCGAGACCTGCCAACCCCGCCATCGCTAACCTATTCACAGAATATAACCCACCTGTGGAAATCACCCGCGGATACCTTCCAACGATGCTGAAATACACACTTTCTGCGACTTCAATACATCCTACGCCCTACTTCATTTACCAACTTTACTAGTCCGCCCGTCCGCTCCTCATGGACATCCATTAAATGTGCGACAATATCTTTAAATTCCAAGTTACGCTGCCGCTTCCCCCACTTTGCAACTGCTCGACTACCGCTTCTTACACCTAGCCTCCTAGAAATGGAACCACCGCCTAGCCTCAATTCAATGACATTCCCTGCCAACCGCATTCTTCAATACTTCTTCTCAATACTATGACCCCACACAACTGAAGAAACCATAGCACCGACAAACTTCACACATTCCATTCGATCAATGACAACGACTACACGTCACCGGTGCATATCCCATCTCACTTGAAGACACCAAGTCTTACTACCTTATCAACCCCAACCGGACCATTCATAACCCAAATGCCCTTCCTCTGCTAGCACTAGAATACCGAAATCTCGAAGTCACACTCTGATAAGACCTCCCTTCAAACCATTTATCACCCCCAGCATACGGGCAAACGTTCTATCATTATAACGATATCGCGTGACAACCAATCGCAAGCATCATCACTACCTGAGCACAGCCCTAAGGCTCCCAGAAACACAACCACTGAGCTGAAACAACATATTACCCTTTTGCAAGGCCATAACAACAACCACGACCAATTACACACGGAAGCATCTCGAATTACATTCATAGCACCATTTCCATTCCTCAAATTCCTGATCCATAGCAAGCGCTTCGCGACGCGTAAGATTGAGTAGGAATGAACAAAGGCATAAGCCTCAGAAGAATCAACTCACACGATGAGGAATCAAGAAGGGAAGTACTCCTAATAGCCCTGTAGCCTCTCGAAGATAAGTAAAGACGTCTCCGTACCGATCCGCAAGACTCTACTAGACTTGCTCATGACTCGTGAGACCTACGGGAACCTAGCGCTCTGATACCATGTTGTCACGACCCAAAATCCCTAAGGTCGTGATGGCGCCGGACATCAATGTCAAGCAAGCCAAATCATTAATTAAATGAATAAATTTTCCGGTTTTAACATTTACGAAAACATTTACTTTTCCCTTAATTACAAATTAACCAAATAAAAGTCTGTTAATTAAAAACAATGGTTTAAATTCATTTAAGCAATTATATCCCAACACATATCATAGAACCCGGTGTCACAAGTACATGAGCAAATTTCTAAGAATCTATACAATCATTACAAAAGCCTGTCCGAAATACAACAGGACAAGGAAATTTAAAAAGAAATAAAGTAAATACAGTATGAAGGAGACTCTGTCAGCTGCGGGTCTCCTCCGGATGATGCAACTCGCCTAAGTCTCCGAATCCTCCACATTGCTATGAAAGTAACTGTGCAATAAAATGCACAGAAAGTGTAGCATGAGTACAAAAATAACGTGTACTCAGTAAGTCGCCCGCCTAACCTCAGAAAGGTAGTGATGAGAGGTCAAATTAGACACTTACTAAAGGTCAATTTAGAATATTAGGTATGAGACTAAGCCTGATTTATCATAGGCAATTTATAAAAAAATAGGATTTAAATATATTTCAACTCCGTTCACGTTTAACACTTTATATCTCGTCTTTTTAACAATGAATCAACATGGTGATTTAATCAAATAATAATAAATCGACTGGAAGGAACAACTTCTTCCAAAATCTTTTTAATAACTTTAAATCTCTGTCATTTCAATTGATAATTAATATTTCAGGCAAGTAATCAGGCAAAATCATAGCAACTACGCAACAAATATCATGCGTAAGAAATGCCGAGGGTCGAACGATGCGGACCAACAATAATAAACTGTGCACTGCCGAGGGTCGAACGGCTCGAACCATAGATGCATCTATCTGCCCTGCTCGCGAATCGATCATGCGACGCGATTAAAATAATACGCTAGCCTGCTCACGAATCATACCTGCGACTCAGGTGCTTATATGAATACACACACAAATACAGGGTCATCCTGCTCGCGAATCACTCAAGCGACTCAGGCACCCAAAGTTACACATATCCACATAATAAATTTGTATTTTATCAAGAAAATAGTTTTTCTCTCAGGAAGGTGGTAAATGCTTATTAAAAGAAATCATGAAATATAGGTTTTGAAATCATTTGTTTTTGAAACTCATTTATCAATTTTAATGATATTCCACGATACAACTCGGTCCAGGTACACTAATATCCACAAAGAGATCAATTCTCTTTTTAGAAGATTAACAAAATGAAATCTAGTTTTCTTTTAGATATTCAATTACGTTTTTGATTATATTAGTAGTTTAATATTATAGGCAGGATTACAGGTACAACACATAAGGCATGCTAGTGGGTCCTAGACTACCCGGACATGGCATAATAGTAGCTAGGCACGGACTCCCGTTACCTCGTGCGTATGTAGCTCCCGAAGATAATAGCATGTACTGATTTAATTCACCTAGGGGGACGATTCCCCCTCACAAAGTTAGAAAGGAGACTTACCTTGCCCCGAAATTCCAATACCGGCTTCCAAGCCCCTCCGATGACTCCAACGGACGCACAACGCTCCGAAACTACTTCATAACGGCAAAGCAATGAAAATTCATCCTAATACTGGCGACAAATTCAGATTATATATTTTCCCAACCCCGCTCGGAGAAATGACCAAAATGCCCTCGGCCCACATGCCCGGAAATCCGAAATTCTTGAAGATATATGCTACCCATAGCTCTACTAGTTCAATCATGCAATTTACTCTACATTCCATACTCAAATTCGAGGCTAAATTCCAAATTTACATTTTCTAGGTTTCTCCAAAAATTTCCCCAAATTCCTACCAATTTCCATGCCTAATCCATGCATATAATCTTGTATATATCTAACAAATGGAAGGAATTTACTTACCTTGATGCCTGGCAAAAATCCCCCTTGAAATGCTCTCCAAAATCGCCCATGACAAATGAAAAATGGGTGAGAAATGACAAAAACCCGACTTTAAAACATTTTGCCCAGGCCTCCCTTCGCACCTGCGGTCCAATAGCCACTCCTCCGGCTCCGCACCTGCGGAAATTCCATCGCAGGTGCGGCTCTGACTCAATCCAGCATTTCTCGCTTCCGCGGTCCATTCTTCGCACCTACGCTTTCGCAGGTGCGACCCATCTTCCGCACCTGCGGCCTCCTCAGCTCCAGCCCAGAGCTCGCACCTGCGGTTCCCTTAGCCATACCTGCGGCTCTACACCTGCGGTCAAAGCCTCACATGTACGGTTACACCAGTTGACAACAACCTTTAGCCTTCTTCAACTTCAAACATTGATACGTTAATCACTCGGAATCCACCCGAGGCCCCCGGGACCCCGTCCAATTATACCAACCTGTTCTAAAACATAATGCAGACTTGCTCGAGGCCTCAAATCACATCAAACAACATCGAAACCACGAATTGCACCCGATTCCAACTTTATGAACTTAGAATTTTCCAACTTCTATGTCCGATGCCGAAACCTATTAAATCACGTCCGATTGACTTCAAATTTTGCGCACAAGTCATATTCAATATTACAGACCTCCTACAACTTCCGAAAATGCATTCCGACCTCGATATCAAAAGTTCCACTTCCGGTCGGATTTCTCAAAAACCTTCAAGTTTCTATCTTTAGCCAAATGACTCCAAAATGACCTAAGGACATCCAAATTCACTTCCGATTGCGCTCCCGACTCCAGAATCACCATATGAAGCTATTCCCAAACTCGGAATCCCAAACGGACATCAACAACACTGAAATGCACTTCAAGCCCAAATCTATGAAATTCTTCTAAAATTCTAACTTCCACAATATTCGCCGAAACATTCCCGGGTTATCCAAAACTCGATCCGGACATACGCCCAAGTCCGAAATCATCATACAAACCTAACGGAACCTTCAAACCCTGATTCGGAGGTCGTTTACTCAAAATTCCAATCGTAGTTGATTTCTACAACTTAAGGCTTCTGAAATGAGAATTTTCTTTCAAAATTTCGACCACGCCCACGGGTCATAATACCTAAAATGAAGCTGCTCACGACTTCAAACTGCTGAACGACACGCTAGAGCTCAAAACGACCGGTCGGGCCGTTACAATTAAACTGCACCTGCTTTACATTCTGTGCTCTCTTCTTTAACTGGTATGTCTCTGATTAAATTTTGAAACCCAAACTCTACGTGTTTCATTACTGCACTAGTTCATTGCCCATGAATCCAATTTGTTTTCCTGTTTACTTCATTCCTTAGCATGTCTAAGTTCTGTTCTGTTCAATGTATGATTAGCATGTCTACACTTCACCTAGTTATCTGATACTTAACCAGCCTGTTTGTTAATATTTGTTTAATCCCTTAACTATGTAATCATGTTGGTTATTTGATTGACCCTGCCTGTATACATAGTCCTGTCTAAGACATCTCCTGCTTTCTACATTCAGCTGTGCTCTATGTCCTAATTGCTTATTGTCCTTGACTAACCTTCTAAGCCTCTAAGACTCCTAAATGTCCAATGCAGTTGCTCTCTATATGTTTCCTCTGTACCCGTTCATGTACCCCAATATGACTCCTATATGATCCCAACCCTATCTCATCCCTGTTTGATATTAGTTTGTTGAATGTCTATGTATTCTATGACTGATTGACTATGTGATAAACTTGCTCTCTTCAGAACTTATTTCAACACGTGTTCTTACTATTCTCTTAAATGGTTTTTACTATTAGCCTCCTCTTAAAACTGGTTTCTATCCCAGAAGATCTTTTAAAGTTATATTGTTTTTCACAAAGTCTTTCAAAACTATATCAAGCACTCCCACTTTAATCTTAGGTCAATAGGTTCTGCCCCTCCAGTGTGTGTACTGCCTAGGAATCCCATGAGTTTCCTCCGAACTTTGGCACACTGGGGCTGGCCATTCCATACTGCACATATTTAGTCCTTATTGTTAAAAGTCTGGGTGTGAGCACTGCCCTGGATCCTTGAGGTTCTTAAGGAACTCTGACACACCTAGACACAATTCTGGCTATGAAATCCTTTGGCATTTGAGATCATTGAAGGCCTGGCCTTACCAATTTTGCTTTGGGCCTGCTTCAGGCTCCCTATAGTTTAATTTATACTTCATTTATGTAATTTATGTAATCCTGGTCTATAATAATCCTTTCTAACAGATATTGGGTAACTAGTGAAAATGGAGGGTAGCTATATGATCATGTGGGGTAAAGTTAGATAGAAATCATGTCTATAGGCTTTACATTATGACAATCCGCTCTAGAAATCATGTTCTAGGCTTGTGTGATGCACTAGAAATCATGTTCTAGGATTGCTATTTTATTTGCATTAAAACTATGTTGAATCTGTGCATTAGATATCCTGTTATTGGGCACTCACGTTTACTGCTTTGCATATTAGAAACATGTGGTAAACCATCACTCTTTTTCTGATTCTGTATAATTCATGATCATTTAGAAATCATGCCCCTAGGATATTAAAATTGCCTAATAAAATAGTCATCTCTGTATGCATTAAATGTCTATTTCGACTAGATAAATAACTGTCCATGAAAAGGTTTAAAACAACCTCATGCGTAGGTATCATGTCTCTAAATACAAATTGGTATAAATCACTTGTTATAATCTGTATCACCTAGATCAGCATGCCCATAGATAGAATAATCTCAAATTGTTTAAATAGCTCATGTGGCTGTGATTGCGTATAGTCCCACGCCTAGGCAAGCCTTAGGTAATTAATATCCTTGCATAAAATCGGAAACTGTATTTTTGATTGTTTATTGCTACATTTTACAGGATTTTAAAATCAGTAGGCAAACTGATTAGGACCCTGCCATTGAATTTGTAAAATAGTGTTGCATATTCTGTATATTAAGGTTCACCTAGACATCCTGTCCTAGGACTCTTTCTCTGAAATTACCTGAATATGTGTTTGAGGCGTGTTGCTTATATGTCTATATATGTGGAGGCAAACATGATCCCCTTAATTGCTTCCCCTATTTGATTGTCCTATGTGTTATTTGCTGTCGCCTAGATTTTTCCCTTTTGAATACCTTAGGGGTTGTCTAGAACTGCCCAGATTTAGAGGTCCTAAACTCCTCCGGGACCACAAGGAAAGCACGGGTAACAACACGCTTAGAGTACGTTAATCAACTCGCTTATATAACCGCTAAGGGATGGGATAATGGGTAGTAAAAGGATATGACGACATGTGCGCTAATGCAATGTGTAGCCCCTCGTTGATGAGTGATTACCGGGCATTGCCTAGATATGATCCTATAGGATAAACAACTTAGGACCCCTTTCACCCATTTACATATGTGTGCTTAGATTGCTAATCTGTTAAAACCTTTATTCATTTACATATGTGTGCTTAGACTGCTAATCTGTTAAAACCTTTATTCATTTACATATGTGTGCTTAGACTGCTAATCTATTAAAACCTTTATTCATTTACATATGTGTGCTTAGACTGCTTATTCGCACCTGATTAATTCACAAAGTAAGTTTGGCCGGGACCCGCATTTGTGGACTTCTAGGGGTGCCTAACACCTTCCTCTTGAAGTAACTTCAAGCCCTTACCCAATCTCTGGTTATACAATTAGTGTTATAAATGATCCATAATAGGTTCCCTAACACACTTTAATTCGTTAGGTGGCGACTCTTTAAATTCCTTAAATCCCTTTTCCCAAAAGGAAATGAGTTGTCCCAATAATGTCAAAAACCCTGACTAATCCGTAAGGAGAGCAAAAGGGGGGCGCGATAGCATGGCGACTCTGCTGGGGACTCCAGGCTTTTACCATTACAAACCGCTTTGTGAATTTTTCTAAATGTGCTTTATTTTTGTTAATGCTTGCACCCTTTCCCCTTTCCCTTTATGTTCAATTAATATTTACTTTCTCAAGTATTTATTTTCCCAAAATGAAACTGACATGTTTCTTGTTTCCTTTGTAACCACTTTTCAATTATAACTGCTGTATTTATCGCTTTCATAATGTGCAAATACGTGACAACATGTTTTTTATTTCTTATTTATGGCTGAATAATCATGCTCAACATCATATTCCACTCGTGCCTAAACAAATCCTATAGCAACGCTTGATGAGTGGTTGCGGTCTTCCTATTTATATCACCCCTAAATTCGGAAAGGCTTATTTGCGGTAAAACCAGTCGATCAGCGATGCAGTCGATGGTTCCGTGCCTTCCCCCCTCGAGTTGTCCGCTCGAGGGTACGGTCTAAAACCCCATAGAAACCTTACTCTTGTTATACTGTGCATGCATCATGGTCAAACCTATCCGGGTTAATGTGTCTCCCGCACAATAACCCTTTAAGACAACCTTATCCAAAATTCCACCGGGGTTTTCATAATCCCAACGGACACGATCACGTTCTGCGCATTAATTTGGAGAACTAAATGCCTATATGTTAATCATAAGTGTATAAATAGTCGAGTCTGGTGGGGAAAAAGGCCTAACCATTTTTGTTTTGCAGAAAATGAGGCACGGGGTCCCCAGATTCGGTATGGTCAGCAATATCCCACCAATGCTCCTAGACTGGCGGGAAGACCTTTCTTCAGGTGATAAAAAACACGTGAGGAAGCATTTGGGAAATTTACCTTCTCTTTTGGACATCCAGCCAAACAATACGTTGATTGAGGCTGCCACTTAGTTTTGGGATAATGAAAGAGCTGTATTCCGCTTTGGGAATATTGAAATGACGCCGCTCTTAGAAGAAATAGGAGGACTTACTGGGACTCAAAACCCCGCACCACCTCAGAATACTCTCAACAAACAGAATCCTCCTGCAACTCACCACTATAGAACTCCACCGCAAAATCAAACCATCCCACCACAATACCAGCAAAATACCTGTCACACTCCCCGAAGCACCCCACCCATCATTCCTGAACCACAAAACTCCACCAACAATCACCTTTATGCTCAGGCACCAGGCCACCAGAATAACCCCATATACATGGAGACTCTAAATCACTCCACTCAACCTATCTCTTACACACCGGAATCCAGTGAGAAGGATACGCTTATCAGGAACTTGGCTGAAGAACTCAAGAAATTGACTAGCCGAGTTCAAGGCATGGAAGGAGGTAAATGGATCGAAGTATTGAATTATGATGATCTTTGTATACAACTTGATGTAGAACTACCGGAGGGCTAAAAACCTCCCAAGTTCGAGATGTTCGACGGTACTGGTGATCCCAGGCTTCATTTGAGGACCTATTGTGACAAACTGGTCGAAGTTGGAAGAGACGAAAAGATCCGGATGAAATTGTTCATGAGGAGCCTCACATGGGATGCCTTGTCTTGGTACATCAGCCAAGACCCCAAGAAGTGGCCTAATTGGGTCAGTATGGCCTCAGATTTCAAGGACCGATTCGGGTTCAACACGGAAAATGCACCGGACATATTTTACATCCAGATCTCAAGAAGAAACCCACAAAAACCTTTCGCGAGTATGCCACTCGTTGGAGGTCAGAAGCGGCCAAGGTTAGGGCACATGACCCACAATATTATGAAGGACTGATGGTAATTGAAAATCACAAGTTCTATGACATCATCAAGATGGGTGAAAGGATTGAAGAGGGCATCAAGAGTGGGATGGTCACAAATTTTGAAGCATTACAAGCTACCAACAAAGCACTGCAGTCCGGTGGTATATCCAAGAAGAAAGACGTAGGAGCAGTAATGGTTGCAAAGGGACCCAAACCTCCACTGACGTATCGAACCTCTCCACCCGCATACCAAGCACTTCCACCCACATATCAACCGTCACCTCCACCTACATATCAACCCACATTTCCCAGATATTCCCAACCAACCACTACCTATCACATATACAACTCCCAACCGTCTCACTTTCAGTCACCTCCAGCTCGCCAAAACTTCCCAAGACCTCGACCAAACTTTGACCGCAGTCCACCCAAACAGTATACCGCCATTGCCGATCCCATTGACCAGCTGTATGAAAGGCTAAAAGCTGCTGGTTACATCACTCCCATCCCTGCTGTAGCCACAGAGAATCCATCCCAATGGGTCAATCCGAAAAAAACATGTGCATACCATTCTGGCATGAAAGGACATACCATTAATGAATGCCGTTCGTTGAAGGATAAGGTCCAGGCTCTGATCGACAAAAAAATCATTCAAGCTAAGGAAGTTGCTCCTAATGTTCGCAATAACCCCTTCCTAGATCATAGGGATGGAGGCATCAATGTGATAAAAATATATGAAGAATGGGACCCGGAGTGGTCAATCGGGTTGATCAAAGAAGGTGACGATCCCAAGAAACTGGTGGTTATCCTTAATCCCATCATAGTGCAGATACAACCATCAGGAGAGGCTGAGGTGACTACATCAGTCCTGTTCGAGTTTGAGATATCACCGCCTACAGATACGCCCGCACCATTCGAGGTTGAAA
Organism: Nicotiana knightiana; assembly: GCA_005239525.1. Classification (NCBI taxonomy): domain Eukaryota; kingdom Viridiplantae; phylum Streptophyta; class Magnoliopsida; order Solanales; family Solanaceae; genus Nicotiana; species Nicotiana knightiana. Next base: position 12,606 of record ML439944.1, read on the forward strand.
TAACACCACCTGCAATAAATCCTGTTCCATTCGAAGTAAAGGTAGCCACACCAATTACAGTGACAATATCAACTACGCCGCGCTTCAACACTAATGCCGTGCCCTGGGATTACGTAGCTAAAGCTAGAAGGAAAGGTCAAGGTAGAAGAAGCTGGTGCTGCATAGGGGATGACCAGGACTGGAAGGGTCTACACATCCGAACACTTGGGAGAGTCCAGCAAGCAAGTTTCTAACATGCCTCCCGTTATTGAGACAGAACCCGATGACCTCTGGAGGAAGGTGCAAGCCAGGGAGTACTCAGTCATAGATCATCTGAACAAGACTCCGGCCCAGATATCTATCTTATCATTGCTGCAGAATTTGGAAGCACATAGGAGTGCTCTGATGAAGGTGTTGAATGAAGCTTATGTTCCTAACAACATCACAAAAGGAGAGATGGCTAACATGGTGGGGCAGGTATTATAAAGTCATAAGATTACTTTCCACAAGGATGAACTACCACTTGAAGGCTTGAGTCAAAACAGGGCACTGCACATTACCGTGCAATGTGAAGATTACTTCATTACCAGGGTTCTAATTGATGGAGGGTCCAACCTTAACATTTTCCCATTGAAAACACTAAAGAGGTTGGGCAAGGGAATGCACAAAATACGAGAAGGATCCATGAATTTAAAAGGCTTTCGATGGGTCTCAAAGGTCCACCATTGGAGAAATCAGTCTCCGTTTGCAGATGGGACCTACATGGTTTGAGGTCAAATTTCAGGTGTTAGATATATCTGCGTCTTATAATTTGCTACTAGGACGACCATGGATACATGCCGCTGGGGCTGTGGCCTCGACTTTGCATCAAGCGGTAAAATTCCAGCAGAATCATCAGGAAGTCATTATCCATGGGGATGGGAGCAACCCCATCTACAACCGCCAGACTATCACGGTAGTTGAGGGTAAGAAGAAGACTTGGTGGAGAAACTTACCACCACATCGAGCGGGTCAATGCAATAGAAAAGGATAAGTGGTGGAATAGTAAGATTGAAAGCATAATGAATTGGAGCAGATACGAACTTGGAAAGGGTCTCGGTTAGAATCTTCAAGGCATATCCAAGTCAATACGGCTAAAGCGCCACGACACTACCTTTGGCCTGGGCTACCAGTACACTTGGAAAGAGTACAAGGACTGGACGACACTATGGTGTGGTCCTTACTATCCATTGGAGCAACCCATACCGCACTTGGAACATACTTTCTAGCAAGTCGACGTCATATGGGGATCAGAGGAGGAGAAAGCGTTACAGCCTTAAGGAACTTATTCCTGGAGGACGAGGATATGGACTGTTGTGTTATTTTTGAGGAGGAGGAGGAGGAAGTCCCTACCATCCAAGCCATGAGCAAGGGATCATTCCTCAGAAACTGGACTGTCAGACCATCCATGGCTCGACGAGTCCCGGGGTAGCTAGGCGGAATAACATTGTTTATTTTTGCTTTCCAAGAAAATGATTTCTCTTTCTTGCATTCTGTTTTAAATAAAATTACCAGTGTTCTGAAATGTTTATTTAAATTATTTAAAATCGCTTTTATGTTTTAAGGAATCGACATTTATTATTATCATTTTCTCTCATATTTTTACCTATACAACATTACTATTTCCTGTCTCAATGAACCAATGATTGTGACATGCAATGAGAAAACGCAACAAAAGGATAGTGATTCAGAAGAAGATATCATACCCGAGGAAGTCGTCAGAGAATCAACTGGGGAAACTCCCTACTTGCTGGTTTATGGTACTGAAGCTGTTATTCCCGCCTAAGTGGAGATTCCTTCCTTGATAATCATACAAGAAGCTGAGCTCAGTAATGCAGAATGGATAAGGAGCCGTTATGAGCAGCTAGCCCTTATAGACAGAAAAAGGACGAACGCAGTGTGTCATGGGCAGATCTATCAGAACAGAATGTCCAGAGCCTTTAACAAAAGAGTCTAAGCCAAGCCAGTTCGCACCAGGGCAGCTGGTGTTGAAGAAGATCTTTCTGCATCAGGATGAAGCCAAAGGAAAATTCTCTCCCAACTGGCAAGGTTCTTACATGGTCCACAGAGTACTGACAGGAGGAGCTCTCATACTTGCAGAAATGGATGGAGAAGTCTAGCCAAAACCAATTAACTCGGATGCAATCAAGCGATACTATGTGTAACTCTTTATGCTTTCCTCATCTGATGTAAATTGAACTACGCTCGACCTGATTCCCGTTTAAGAGGGGATACGTAGGCAGCCCTGTGGGTTCGGTCACAATTCAATAAAAATCTTATTTCCTCCACAATTGGAAAATGGGGCATAATTTTGAGGAGGACCCTCAAAATTCTGAAGCAAGTTTAGCCGATCACATCATGTACAACAGTTAGTGATGTCAATCCATCTAACTGGGGTAGAATTTTGAGGAGGACCCTCAAAATTCCATAGCAAAAGAGGTTACAATGTCTCAGGTCTTGTCACGGTCGTCGGTTCATCTAAAATTCTTAAAGTACATTTTCACTATGTCTTTACAAAACTATGCATGCTTGCTTGTAAGGTAACTCTGTTTAGCCAAACGCTACCCCGATGATGCAAACGGGATCATCAGACCAAGCAAAACAGGACAAGCAAAGCCAGTAGGGACACAAGTCAACCTCCCCATCTACAAAACTCACTATTTTTCTTTGGATGCAGGGACAAAGGATAGACATGCCGCAAAGTCACAATCCTCACAACAATCGCGTTATCGAAATCTGCTACCAGCTAAGAAATTCTGCTACTATCTTCTATTCATTCTACTTTCTGCATAAGGCTAAACGCTGCCTTCCCTTGCATAAGGCTAATCTCTGCCTTCATCTGCACAAGGCTAATCGCTGCCTTCACCTTGAATAAGGCTAATCTCTTCCTTCATCTGTATAAGGCTAATCACTGCCTTCACCTTGCATAAGGCTAATCTCTGCCTTCATCTGCATAAGGCTAATCCCTGCCTTCACCTTGCATAAGGCTAATATCTGCCTTCATCTGCATAAGGCTAATTGCTGCCTTCACCTTGCATAAGGCTAATCTCTGCCTTTATCTGTATAAGGCTAATCTCTGCCTTCATCTTGCATGAGGTTAAGCTCTACCTCCCCCATATGCATAAGGCTAACCTCTGCCTTCCATTTGCATAAGGCTAATCTCTTCCTTCATCTGCATGGGACTAAGCCCTGTCCCACATCTTGCATGAGGTTAAGCTGTACCTCCACATTTGCATGAGACTAAGCTCTGTCTCCGCATTCGCATAAGGCTAATCTCTGCCTTCATCTGCATGGGACTAAGCCCTGTCCCACATCTTGCATGAGGCTAAGCTCTGCCTCCATCTGCGTAAGGCTAATCTCTGCCTTCATCTGCATGGGACTAAGCCCTGTCCCACATCTTGCATGAGGCTAAGCTCTGCCTCCATCTGCGTAAGGCTAATCTCTGCCTTCATTTTCATGGGACTAAGCTCTGTCTCCATACCTCCATGAGGCTAAGCTCTGCCTCTAATTTACATTCTTTCGCCAAGACTAAGCGTTGTTTCTCCGGCATTATCTACTTTGCTCTTCTTTCGGGCTAAGCTCTGCCCTCCACTTCGCAAGACTAAGCTTTGTCTTGTTGACATCATATTATTGCATCTCATGGGCTGAAATATCTGTTTAACCAAAGAATTAGATTCTCTGCCAAAGCTATTTTAAGAAGAACACGGGTTTCTGATAACCAAAGAACATGTTAATATTTGTAAGTAAATTCGTAAATAGAAAGCAGAAAGATTGCATAAAAAGTAAGTATATTTCAATAGTGGTTCGAACGTGTCTTTACAAGTTATATTTTACTCCCTTTTATAGGGAATTTCTTAATATAACGTCTACTCTTTTCAGTGATTGAGCATTAATGGCTAATAATGGCATTAATGTAACATTACAATGATTAATCGTAACTGTTGCGTGAAGATTATATAACGTTTTGGCTCATTAATTGAAGATCCCCAAATCTTCCCCTTTATTCCGTCTTGATTCATTCTGACCGTGTCTCTTCGCCTTTTCAATTAGGTTGAGATTCCCGTATCTGATTACCCTGTGGGTATGCTGTTCCGTTCCTCTTTATATCATACCTCTTCATAAAGTCTCATCCAGTTGTCATGTTGTCATTGCTCCACATAGATTGCAGAGTCATCATAAGTATTACACGTATGAAGCTCATTTTTACCAATACAGATAGTCCCCCCACTTACCATTTATTTATCGATTAATATTTGGTAAGTGGATACTCANTGGATTGGTTTTGCAATTATTCAGCGACTTCTAGGGCTTTTTGTGACTGCATCAGTCTCGAAGTGACAACTTCAATTATGGCTTTCACATCACTGTTTTTTCCATTTTTTTGACGGGTGCCTTTGAGTATAAATACCCCTGTTCCTTTCTTTACTTTCACGGAAAACTTCTAACCTTATTTCTTTATTTGTTAATTCTTCATCTTCGTAAATATGTCATCTTCAAACCAACAATCTAAAAAGGTCATCATTGTAGATGAACTGACTCCTTCTTCTGCTCCAACACAGAGTAGGAGGGGCAGTAGAATTAGGAGCTTAAATTCTACTCCTTCTAGGGGTTATACTTCTTATTCTTCTCTCCCGTCATCTTCTAGGTCTAACACTCCTTCATCTTCTTCGAGGGCTAGGACTTCTAGATCTTCATCAAAGAGTAGAGAACACAATGAACTGCTTCATGAATCGAGAGTCACTGAGATTGTTCCTGCGGAGTTTTCTTTTCCAAGGATAGTCAAGCCATGAGTGAGCAGCTTTCTTCAATGTCATCACATGACAGTGCTGACCTTTATCCCACCCAAATAACAGAGGCTTACTGTCTCTTGTACGCAGGGATTGTTATTGGAAGCCTGATTTTCCTCTTGTTGTTCCTAACTATAATCAAAGAATAACCTCTTACAAGACTGGATATTCTTATGTCTATACTTATCCCTTCATATTAGGATTCAACACTCCCATCGACCCTGTTATCATCGAGTTTTGTCGATTCTTCAAAGTTTGTCTGGGACAAGTCGTTCCTCTTATTTGGCGAGTAGTCGCGTGCCTTAGGTATTTGGCCAATTTAGCTTCCGTACCCTTACTTTTCATCATCTTATTCACCTCTATTCTCCAATGTTTTTATGCCAAGGAGTGTTTACTCTCGCGGCTAGGAGTAAAAGAGTGTTAGTTACTCCAGATGATGACAAAGATAGAGTGTGGTATGTCCGGTATGTTGCTGTCCCTACTACAAGTTTAGTAGGTGAAGAAAATCTCCCCTTCCCTGAGAAGTGGAACTTTGCACGTGAGTACAGTTTTTCTCACTTTCCTTTTCTTCTCTTTTGATGAACTTTCATTACCATGACTGTTTCTTCACCTTTTGCAGAAACCATGGGAACCATCGATAATGTCTCCGGTTTCCGTGATTGGGTAGAAAAACTTTTGTTAATCACTCCTTTAGAAGAACGTTCTTGGAAGTACTTCTCTTCGAGGTTTGGTTGGAAGGTGAAAACCCATGGTAAGTGAGGGTTTTTATTTTTTACTTCTTCCCCTTTTGAGCTTTTTTTGACCCCTTTCATTTGGTAGGGTTTCCTCCTTGTGGAATTTCTACTGCGGCTGTGTCCGCTTCAAAGCTGTCCTTGGCTAAGGCTAAGGAAATCATTGTTGGCTCCTCCTCATCGAAAATGAAGGCAATTGGGTCCCGGATCTTGGAGGATGAAGAGGAACAAAAGGAGCATTCGCTGATTCATAGGTCACGTAGGAGGAGGGTCGTCTCTGACGATGAATCTGTGCCCGTTAATGATCCTCCCATACCTAAATCAGAGCCTTCCGCTCCTAAAGATGAAACTCCCTCTCCTGTTCATGAGTCCATTGATCACCTGTTCCAGCAAGATTTTGGTACAGTTTTCGAAGAAGCTCCTCTTGCTATTTTCCCTCCGCCTTCTCCTGCGGAACTTTCATTTATTTCTCCCGTTGCTGTTTCTGCTCCTCAGCCTACTCCGCCCGTGACTCCTTCACCCGCCCCCGATTTCATGCCTTCTGCTGTTGAAGTAGGGTGTTCCAACAGGGGGTGATGAAGTAAGTTACGATAGAGGTTCCTGCGGGAGGCAACCTCTTGAAAAAGTCGGGCCATGCTGATGTATGGTTAAAGCCCTTGATAGGCCCGATTGAGAAGTCTAAGCTGGAAAGTCATAGCTCCTTAACTTGGATGAACGAGATTGTGCACTCGTCCTTTAAGGTAAAACTTGTTCCTTCTTCATATGTATGTATTATACTTTCTTTTACCGTATCTAACTTATCATTTTATGCAGATCAACTTTATAATCACAGAATTGATGAAGAGATTCGTTCAAATGGAGCAATCAGCAAATGACTTCGATACCGAGGCTGACAATTAGAAGGAGCAGTATGAGAGTCTACAACTTGATATGGAGGCAATGGAGGAGGAGAAATGTACCTTGGAATAGCAGATTAGAGTTATTGCAGTGGAACTGCCCATAGAGAAGGCGTCTTCAAATCAGGCAGGTAAGGATAAAAGCATCTTGGAGTCTTCCTTTGCGGAGCAGCTTTCCCATGCCACTGAAGAGATTAGGAGCCTGAAGGCTTTGTTGAATCAGAAGGAGGCATACTCTGGTGAACTAGAACAATTGCTCACCCAGACCCAAGAAGACCTCCGTAAATCTTCGGATAAGGTCCAGTTTCTGGAAAGATACCTTGCTTCTTTTAAGGTTCTCATGATGCTGCCGTGGCCAAGAGAGATAAGCTAAGAGCCGAAGCTGAACAATGGGAGAAAGGCTATGAGGCTCTTGAGGACAAAGTAGTTGTGGATGTTAGTTGGGCTTATTTGAATGCCCGACTTGACACATTGACGGAAATGGACCAAGAGAGTTTTGACGTGGAAGCTGAAATTGCCAAAACCAAAGAGACGATTGAAAAGTCTCGGCAGAGTCAGAATTTCTCATCACCTGAAGTTGAGGTCCCTGATGAAGCTGCTGCACAAGCTTTTCCATCTCAAGCCGCTCCTCCTGCCAGCGAAGATAATCCTCCCGTTTAGTGAAAGAGTTTATGGAACTTGGTCCCTTCTTTTTTTTTTATTTGGAATAATTGGTGGTTACCCTCGGTCCTATTGGGGGTAAAGTTCAGTCCTTTGTAAGTCCCCAACTGACAACTTAGGGGAAAATTTTGTATAAACAATTTAGGCTTAGACTAAGTTAATACTTAGTTTTTTGCCACTATATATTAATAGTAGTATCGGCATGACTTTTGACTCGTTTGAGTTTTTATTTTCACTCTTAAATCTTTGCATGCTTTCTTTTTGAGGTTTTTAGTTTACCTCTGAGTTTTTGATTTTGCATTTTTTTAAAAATGCTTAGATTTTTAGTACCTTTTCGTAATAGGCACGATTTATAAAAGAGGGCCCTTTTTTGATCGACATTTAATGAAGAAGACGTCTCAACTTCATAATGGTGTAAATGTACAAAAGAGATAGGAATTTCATATGTTTTTCTTTGATAATGTTTAAGAAAGTCTTTGTATTGTTTCGAACTTTTGTAACATTTTACATGTGTTTGTATATCGTCCATAACTCCTTTGCAACTTTTTTTCTTACAACAGATTTGGTATAAACTTGTACTCGTAACTGTTTATCTTTTGTAACAGCTTTTTCGAATTAATACAAGGGTATAACTGTTTTTATTTATAACAGTTTTTTTAATAAATATACAAGGATAATTCTTTTCTCATCCGTAACTATTTTTATTTACAACCGTTTTTGAATAAGTACAAGGATGTTGCTTCATCCGTAACTGTTTTCATTTACAACAACTTTTGATTTAGTACAAGGATATGTATTTTTATCCGTATCTAATATTCTGCCCTTAACCTAAACATTCGTTTACATTTACGAATATGTTTTTTTTGAAGGTTTTTGAATCAGGCTTTGTGTTTTTTGTCTTTGGCTCTTTGATTTTGCTCATAGTATGTGACGTGTTGGGAAGATTGATCTTCAAGCTTGAGCTTTGGCTTTTTGATAGACTTCTTTGCTTCTTCTTTGCCTTCCATACTGTATAGTCCCCCAAGTGTTTGAGCTTTGAAGAATGAAATCTAGAGCACTTGACTATTCCTTCCTTGTGGTCCTTTTCCTGAAAAGGAAAAACATACGGAATCGAAGGTATATAGTTTAGATGATGACTGCTTAACCTTTTAAAAATGTCCATCAGAAAGTTGTAACCCTAGACCGGGAATTCAGTTACTTCCTCGTGTCTCTGCAGGTCTAATATCATCATCTGGTGATGGGTTAGCTTTTTTCCTATCATCTAAAATGGTTAGTATAACTTTAACTGTACAAAAGTAAAATCGAACGTAATGATACCTGACCGGAGGTATTCACTTTACTTCAGAAGTAATACTTCTTCAAATGAACAACATTCCAACTGGTTGGTAAGATTCTGCCGTCCATAGTTTCCAGCTCGTAAGCGCCTTTTCCAGCAATGCCACAGACTTTGTAGGGACCTTCCCAGTTTGGATTTAGCTTTCCTACACCAGCTTCCTTTGTTGATTGGAATTTTTTTTTTTAAGAATGAAGTCCCCAATTTTGAAATATCTGAGGTGAGATTTTCTATTGTAATACCGCTCTATAATTTTTTTTGGGCTGCCATACGTATTAATGCAACTTCTCTTCTTTGCTCTAGCAAATCTAGATTTGTCTTAACTCGTCGTTGTTTGTTTCTTCCATTTCCGTTGTGAATCTCGTGCTTGGTTCGCTGATTTCCTCTGGTATTAATGCTTCTGACCGTAGACAAGCATGAATGGAGTTTCTCCCGTGGCTACTTTTGCGGTAGTTCTGTAAGCCCATAATACTGCCGGTAGCTCGTCAGGACAGTTTCCCTTGGCTTTTTCCAACCGTTTCTTTAAGTTGTTGACAATGACTTTGTTTGTTGACTCGGCTTGCCCATTAGACATGGAGTGACGTGATTCGCTTGATTTTCCAGCTTTCAAAGAATTCTGTGATTTGTGAGCCTATGAATTGTGGTCCATTGTCACATACAATCTCCTTTGGTATTCCAAAGCGGCATATTATGTGTCGCCATATGAAGCTTTTCACTTCTTTCTCTCGTACCTGTTTAAAAGCGTCTGCCTCCACTCATTTTGGGAAATAATTAGTTAATACGAGTAAGAACCGTACCTTTCCTTTAGCTGGGGGAAGGGGTCCCACTATATCCATGCCCCATTTCATGAATGGCCATGGTGACACCACTGGTTGGAGTAATTCTACTGGCCGATACATATTGTTGGCATATCGCTGACATTTGTCGCATTTAGCTATGAAGCTCTCAGCATCTTCCTCCATTTTAGGCCAATAGTACCCTGCTCTGATTAGGGTTTTGACTAAGGATCTTGCTCCTGCATGGTTTCTGCAGTGTCCTTCGTGTACTTCCTTCATCATGTACTCCGTTTGATTGTGTCCAAGGCACTTTTCTAGGGGACCTCCAAACATTTTACGGTAGAAAGTTTCACGAACTAGGCAGTACCGCACAACTTTCCGGCGAAGTGCTTGAGCTGCTTTTATATCTTCAGGCACGGTGCCGTTCTGCAAAAGGGTTACAATTTCGTTTCCCCAATCCTAGGTTAAATTGTTAAATGTTACCTCATTTTTGTCCTGGTCGATTGCTGAATGAAATAGGTGTATGACAATTGCATTGTCTTTATTTGTTACGTCGGCAACTGCTGCGAGGTTAGTTAATGCATCCGCTTCTGCATTCTCCTCTCTGGGTATTTGCGTAACTTTCCATGACTGGAATTGCCTTGCTAGGTCTCGTACCTTTTCCAGATATTGTTGCATCCGAGCCTCTCTTGCGGTATAAGTGCCCTGCATCTGGTTTACCTAGTTGAGAGTCACTGTTGATCATGATTTTCTCGATTGATAGTTTTCGTTCCAGTTCAAGCCCTGCAATAACAACTTCGTACTTTGCTTCATTGTTAGTTATGGGATAACATTTAATGGCTTGTCGTATCTTTTCACTCGCATGTGATATTAAAACAATTCCCAAGCCGACTCCTTTTATGTTAGAAGATCCGTCAGTAAATAGGGTCCAAATTCCTGGATTAGCCCCGTTGAAGAGTTGTAACTCTTTTTCCACTTCAGAGATTATGCTAGTATTAAAATCAGCAACGAAATCAACTAAAATCTGAGACTTTATTGCAGTCCTAGGTTGATATATTATGTCATGTTCGCTTAATTCTATTTCCCATTTAGCTAATCTCCCTGATAATTCTTGTTTATGCAAAATATTTCTTAGTGGATACAAGGTCACAACAATGATTGGGTGGCATTGAAAGTATGGTCTCAACTTCCTAGCTGCCATGATTAAAGCTAAGGCTAATTTTTCTAGATGAGGATATCTAGTTTCAGTATCTAATAAAGGCTTGCTTACATAATAAATCGGAGATTTCTTACCTCTATCTTCTTTTACTAGTACTGCACTTACGACAATTTCTGCTACGACAAGATAAACATACAACCTCTCCCCTCTTTTGGTTTAGACAGCATCAGGGGTTTTGATAGATAGGCCTTCAGATCTTTGAGAGCCTGTTGGCATTCTTCAGTCCATTCGAACTGATTCTGCTTTTTTAGAACTGAAAAGAATTTAAAACTCTTCTCCGAAGACGTGGAGATAAATCTTCCTAAGGCTGCAATTCTTCCTGTTAGGTTTTGAACTTCTTTTTTGCTCGTAAGTATATCTGGTATTTCATCAATAGCTTTAATCTGAGGGGGGTTTACTTCTATACCTATTTGATACAAGGAAACCCAAAAACTTACCTGATTCAATGCCAAAGGCGCATTTTTCTGGATTTAGTTTCATGTTATACCTGCGCAGGATTTCGAAGGTGATTGAAAGATGATGTAAATGATCTTCCGTTTGAGTTGATTTTACCAACATGTCATCAATGTATACTTCCATTATTTTCCCCAGATGTTCCCGGAACATCTTGGTCACTAGCCTTTGATACGTGGCTCCAACATTTTTCAGGCCAAAAGGCATGACTTTGTAACAATAAGTCCCCCTCTTCATCGATCACTTGTTTCTTGAATAGTCCTTTCTTTCTTTTCTTTTTCTTGATAGGCACGAAGGGTGGATCTTCATGTAGTTTATGAGTCATCACTTTCAGAGGTATGCCTGTCATATCTGAATGGGACCAAGCGAAACAATCTGAGTTAGCTTTTAAATATTCAATTAACTTACCTCTTTTTGCTGGGCTTAGCCTCGTGCCTTTATGAAATTTTTTCTCAGGATCCTGCTCAAACAGTGGGATAGCTTCGAGCTCCTCAATAGTTGTTTTAGTATGCTCGTCTTCTGCTGGCTGCTGAATGACATCGGGTCTGGAATTCATGTTCGTATGTGTAGATGTTGCCTCTATGGTGATTTGGTTCACCTTCTCATGTCGTCCTTCTTTCGTACCTATTTGGGTTCGAATTTCTTCTTCCATACCTAATTGGGCAATTCCCCCATCTTTTGACTCTTCCGCTACCTCTTTTTTGTTTGAGTGTACTACTGAATTTATATTCCTTGAGGTCTGCTGATCGCCTCGAATCTGTTGAATTACCCATTTGGAAGGTAAGTTTATTACTTGGTGTAAAGTAGATGGTATTTCTTCCATTTCATGGATCCATGGTCTCCCCATGATTACGTGGTAAGCCATATCGATGTCAATGACTTGAAATTTCATATTTTTGATTACTCCTTCTGCATAGATACTAAGCTTAATTTCTCCTTTTGTTATGACCGTAGAGTTGTCGAACCCAGATAAGGCTCGTGCTTTTGGGATTACCCGATCCTCCATTAGCATTTCTTCCACAACTCTCAACAAAATGATGTTGATTGAGCTACCTGGATCAATCAACACTCTTTTTACATTAGTGTCATGTATGAGTAGAGATATTACCAGAGCGTTGTTATGAGGAAGCACCAATCTGTTGCCATCTGCATTGTCGAACGTTATATTGTCTGCTTCCATGTATTCACAAACCCGCTTCCCGTGCGTAATTGTGAATTTTGTTGTTCTTTTGCAGACTACTCCGTTCACCTCCTCTCCTCCGTGTATCACATTCACTGTTCTCTTTGGAGATGGTGGTTTCAGAGGCTCTTTCCTGTTCTTCATATATGCCTGTTTGCCTTTTTCACTAAATAGTTATGTTAGATAGCCCTGTTTAATAATTTTTCTACCTCACCTTGCAACAATCTGCAATCTGATGTTCCGTGTCCATGATCATTATGGAATTCGCACCAGAAGTCTGGATTCCGTCTGTTTGGATTCGATCTCATTTCTTTGGGCCATCGAACTTTATCGCCCATGTTTCTCAGTACGATAATTAATTCATAAGTACTTACATTGAAGTTGTAGTCTCCGACTCTTGCATTACCTCTGTTCCGTTCCTCCCGATCTTTTCTAGATCTTGAGGATGATGAGTTCGTATCTCTATTTAACGGTCTATATTCCGACTGTGTGTTTTCATACCTGGAATGATATTCTCGTCCTCAAGGTCCCATATATGGATCGTACCTGTTCTTACCTGTTCTCCTTTCTGGTTTGGAGCGTCTAGAAGTGGTTCGATCTTCAGCTTTTGATTGAGCAATGGTGTCTTCTTCTATTCGTAGCTTGGTATTGTACCTGTTATAGAAATCATTCCATGTCGTGGCTGGGAATTCTCTCAAGCTTTCCTTGAGTCTTCTCGTGGCTTCTGAGCTTCTGTCATTTAAGTTGCTTGCAAACGCCATTGTTGCCCAATTGTCAGGTACCCTTAGTAGCAACATTCTTTCTCGTTGAAACCTGTCTACAAATTCTCGGAGCAACTCCGTGTCTTCTTATTTTATCTTGAATACGTCTTCCATTCTTTTTTTGACTTTTTGTGCACCAGAATGTGCTTTTATAAAAGAATCTGCAAGCTCAACAAAATAATCAATAGAATTTTTGGGTAGAAGAGAATAATATGTTAGTTCTCCTTTGGTGAGTGTCTCTCCGAACTTCTTGACTAGTACTGATTCAATTTCTTATTTAGTCAGATTGTTGCCTTTTACTCCTGTAGTAAAAGAAGTTACACGATCACGTGGATCAGTTGTCCCGTCGTACTTGGGAATATCGGGCATTTTGAATTTCTTGGGAATAGGCAAGGGTGCTGCATTTGACTTCCAAGGTTTTTGAGAATATCTATCAATGTCAATGCATTTGATAACAGGTGGTACTCCAGGAATTTGCTCGATTCGGTCGTTTTGTTCCTTCACCTGTTTCTGCAAGGTTAGTAATAAAGAATGTAATTCTGGATTACTGGACATACCTGGTCTTGCTTCGAGGGACTCATTTGGAGTGCCTCTACTTCCTGAGTTTGCTAGTTCGGATTGTGGATTTTCCACAGGCTTGAGTCACATATTATCCAACCATTTGTTTTACAGGATGTTGTTCTCCTATTTGTTCATTTCCATTGTGATTATTATTTTGAGTCGTAGATCTCTCTGAGAAATGTTCCCTTGAGCCTCGTGGGGAAACTGAAGGTGATGGAACTAGAGTTCCAATCCTTTGTTGGTTGTTGTTGTTGGCGTTCGATATAATTTACAGAATGTTGTTTGGGAAAAAATAGAGATTATCAGCTTCCTGGTAACGGAACCAATGTGTTTAACCAAAGAATTAGATTCTCTGCCGAAGCTATTTTAAAAAAAACATGGGTTTATGATAACCAAAGAATATGTTAATAATTGTAAGTAAATTCGTAAATAGAAAGCAGAAAGATGCGTAAAAAGTAAGTATATTTCAATAGTGGTTCGAACGTGTCTTTACAAGTTATATTTTACTCCCTTTTATAGGGAATTTCTTAATATAACGTCTACTCTTTTCGGTGATTGAGCATTAATGGCTAATAATGACATTAATGTAACGTTACAATGATTAATCGTAACTGTTGCGTGAATATTATGTAACGTTTTGGCTCATTAATTGAAGATCCCCGAATCTGCCCCTTTATTCCGTCTTGATTCATTTTGGCCGTGTCTCTTTGCCTTTTCAATTAGGTTGAGATTCCCGTATCTGATTACCCTGTGGGTATGCTGTTCCGTTCCTATTTATGTCGTACATCTTCATAAAGTCTCATCCAGTTGTCATGTTGTCATTGATCCACATAGATTGCAGAGTCATCATAAGTATTACACGTGTGAAGCTCATTTTTACCAGTACAATATTGCCAATCTGTCCAAAGGCGTCATAGTCCAAAGGCATCAGCCTCATAGCCGGAAGACACCATGTCATGGCCTAAGGATCTCCCAAAATTGCATATCATTATTCAAAGGCGTCATGGTTCAGAGGCACCATCCTCATGGCCCGAGAACATCATTTCATGTCCTGCGAGTCTCTCACCGAACAATTCATGGCCCAGGACGTTATGATCTAAGGACGTCATCGTCAACCATCCTAGACAATTCTCATGGTCCGAAGGGAACCTGCATCATATTTAAATTTCCGCACAATATATGCTCGTATTATCTCTATTTGCAGGTAACCCGGCAAGCAACTACTATCCCAGCGGGAGCGATCTCGCTCCAGTTCCTTCAGTTATCTCAAAACTTGGCCTCTCACCATAACCAATCCTTCTCCTATCCTGAAACATTGTGTCCGTTCTTGTGATGACTTCATCAGTCTATTCCGCCGATGAATCCAGAACTACACGCGGCCTGATTCCTGTAAAACCAGCGATATGTAGGCAGCTCAGGAGCCAAAGTACGTCCTGAATCTTTCAAACCGTTTCGCTCGGTCAAAATTGGCTATCATATCTTTATCCAACAACTCTTTCATCCTTTCCAGGTAAAGAGGGGCAGCTGTTGATATCCAATTTTTACCAAAATAATTTTATAATTACATATATGTCTTCAAAATCATGCATTAGCACCAATTGGTATTCTTCCGCAATTTTTTATATTTTTATTAATTTGCTCAATATTTTATTTTTAATAAATAATTATAAAATTGCATCACAAATGATTTAAAAAAAAACCTTTCTTGATTTAATTTTACTATTATGGTCCTATTGAGTCCAAATCATTCCATAAATAGCCAAATTGGCACCTTTTTGGTTATAATTTCAATAACTTTGCAATTATGGCCCATGCATATAATTTTCGTGTTATTTTTACTGAAAATTAGTCCATTGCATTTTTAAATACTAAATAATTACTTTTAAACATTTCCATGCATAAAATCACTTTTGTAATTAGTTAATTATTTCACAAATTAATTTTTATTCAATTACTTTGGGTATTTAACAAACACCCTTTTTTTTTCAATTTTAGCCTAAAACTAACCAGACCAATGCCTTATAAAACCAACCCAATACATTATAAAAAAGTAGCCCATTCAACCCAAGCCCAATACCCCACCTACCCGACCCAATTCTCGTCTAATCCTGACCATTGGTCATTTTTGATCAACGGCCCAGATCCTTCTTACCATAACTAAACCTAAAATGACCCCCCAAACCTCTCATTCTCTCCTCTCACCCTCCGTCACCCCTTCCCCTTCTCTCTCAGATTCTCTCTAATCCTAACCCTAACTCTCCCTCGCCGTCAATCATCTGCCGTCGACCATGGTGGTTCCTCATCATCCTCAGTCCTCTCATGGATCTCTTACTGCCGGGTTTTGCTGTCTCTGAGGTCCTCAAGGGACTAGAGCCAATCCACTTATGACTTTGATCCTGTCTCGCCTATTTCAGGTCGCCATGGCTCGATTTTTGAGTAAGATCTTTCTATTTTTCGCCTAAACTTATGGATTTCTAAGCCTATGTCTTCATCTCTATGTTATTTCTAAAAACCCTAATTTTTTATCTCTGACCTTCTTAGACCTGCCCAGATCTGAGATGAATCGGACCTATTTCACATGTTTTTCATGAAAATCTTCTTGTTTTTCGATTGATTCTCCGTTTTTCCTAAAACTAGGGTTTACTGAACTCACCTTCTCAAAGCTTTTCTGATTTTCGAGTGTTTAATCGTTGTTCCTAAGTGTTACCGATTGTTTCATGCTAAGATTGTTTGGATTTTAGTCGATTTATGCTAAAACCCCAATTTTCTAATATTTTTGCTTGGATTCTGAGCTTGACCGTGTTACTCGTTACACTGTTTCATTCTGTGCTTTGATTCTCATGATTTCTCCTTAGTCTAATTTAAATGCCTTGTGATTTTTACCCTAGTACATCTCTATTTGGGTTTCTGATTTGATTTCTCGACTGATTTCTGTGTTTATGAAATTTATTTAGCCTATTCGTTTATTTGTGGAAACCTATATTTTCCTCCCTTAAATCAGTATTATTTTGAATTCTGATTTACTGATCTGCTCTGCTAAACTTATGTGTCGATTCTTGATTATTTCCCTTATTTACGACCTTAATTAGTTTTTCTTACCATATTTGATTAGCTGTGATACTTACTGATTCTTCAATATTGCTTCCTTAATTGAACTCCTGTCTATTTAACCCCTAATTTTTCACTTGATTTTCTTTCCTTAAATGTATCCTGCCCTTTACCGTTGGGTAATTACCCTTAATTAAGAGAAGACTACACTGATTTGGCGTGTGAATTGATTAAGTGATTTCCTTAATTGCTGAGTGATTGATCTCCTTTACCTTATTCTTTTTTGCTCTTAACTACTATATATACTCTCCTCTATTCTCACTTCAAAAACATGAACACAAGTTCAAAAACATACACTTACACTCAAACTCTCTCTTTTCTTTCTCTTTTACTTTTGATAATCACTGATCTAGCCGGCCAATGCTAGATATTGAACTGCACCTGCTTTATATTCTGTGCTCTCTTCTTTAACTGGTATGTCTCTGATTAAATTTTGAAACCCAAACTCTATGTATTTCATTACTGCACTAGTTCATTGCCCATGAATCCAATTTGTTTTCCTGTTTACTTCATTCCTTAGCATGTCTAAATTCTGTCCTATTCAATGTATAATTAGCATGTTTACACTTCACCTAGTTATCTAATACTTAACTAGCCTGTTTGTTAATATCTGTTTAATCCCTTAACTATGTAATCATGTTGGTTATTTGATTGACCCTGCCTATATATCTAGTCTTGTCTAAGACATGTCCTGCTTTCTATATTCAGCCGTGCTCTATGTCCTAATTGCTTATTGACCTTGACTAACCTGCTAAGCCTCTAAGACTCCTAAATGTCCAATGTAATTACTGTCTATATGTTTCCTCTATACCCGTTCATGTACCCCAATGTGACTCCTATATGCTCCCAACCCCTCTCATCTCTGTGTGATATTAGTTTGTTGAATTTCTATGTATTCTATGACTGATTGACTATGTGCTAAACTTGCTCTCTTCAGAACTGATTTCAAAATGTGTTCTTACTATTCTCTTAAATGGTTTTCACTTTTAGCCTCCTCTTAAAACTGGTTTCTATCCCAGAAGATCTTTTAAAGTTATACTGTTTTTTACTAAGTCTTTCAAAACTATGTCAAGCACTCCCACTTTAATCTTAGGTCAATAGGTTTTGCCCCTCCAGTGTGTGTACTGCCTAGGAATCCCATGAGATTCCTCCGAACTCTGGCACACTGGGGCTGGCCATTCCACACTGCACATATTTAGTCCCTATTGTGAAAAGTCTGGGTGCGAGCACTCCCCAGGATCCTTGAGGTCCTTAGGGAACTCTGACACACCTGGACACAAATCTGGCTATGAAATCCTTTGGCATTTGAGATCATTGAAGGCCTGGCCTTACCAGTTTTGCTTTGGGCCTGCTTCAGGCTCCCTATAGTTTAATTTATACTTCATTTACGTAATTTATGTAATCCTAGTCTGTAATAATCCTTTGTAACAGATATTGGGGTAACTAGTGAAAAGAGAGGGTAGCTATATGATCCTGTGGGGTAAAGTCGGGTAGAAATCATGTCTATAGGCTTTACATTATGCTAATCCGCTCTAGAAATCATGTTCTAGGCTTGTGTGATGCACTAGAAATCATGTTCTAGGATTGCTATGTTATTTGCATTAAAACTATGCTGAATTTGTGCATTAGATATCCTGTTTAAGGGCACTCACGTTTACTGATTTGCATATTAGAAACATGTGGTAAACCATCACTCTTTTTCTGATTCTGTATAATTCATGATCATTTAGAAATCATGCCACTAGGATATTAAAACGCCTAATAAAATAGTCATCTCTGTGTGCATTAAATATCCTGTTCTTAGGACTCTGTTTTCATCCATTTTGAATCATGTCTATTTCGACTAGATAAATAACTGTCCATGAAAAGGTTTAAAACAGCCTCACGCATAGGTATTATGTCTCTAAATACAAATTGGTATAAATCACTTGTTATAATCTGTATCACCTAGATCAGCATGCCCATAGATTGGATAATCTTAAATTGTTTAAATAACTCATGTAACTGTGATTGCGTATAGTCCCACGCCTAGGCAAGCCTTAGGTAATTAATCTCCTTTCATAAAATTGGAAATTGTATTTTTGATTGTTTACTGCTAAGTTTTACAGGATTTTTAAAATCAGTAGGCAAACTGATTAGGACCCTGCCATTGAATTTGTAAAACAATGTTGCATATTCTGTATATTAAGGTTCCCTAGACTTCCTGTCCTAGGACTCTTTCTCTAAAATTACCTGAATCTGTGTTTGAGGCGTGTTGCTTATTTGTCTATATATGTGGAGGCAAACATGAGCCCCTTAACTGCTTCCCCTATTTAATTGTCCTATGTGTTATTTGCTGTCACCTAGATTTTTCCCTTTTGAGTACCTTAGGGGTTGTCTAGAACTGCCCAGATTTAGAGGTCCTAAACTCCTCCGGGACCACAAGGAAGGGACGGGTAACAACACTCTTAGAGTTCGTTAATCAACTCGCTTATATAACCGCTAAGGAGTGGGATAATGGGTAGTAAAAGGATATGATGACCTGTGCGCTAATGCAACGTGTAGCCCCTCATTGGGGAATGATTACCGGGCATTGCCTGGATATGATCCTATAGGATAAACAACTTAGGACCCCTTTCACCCATTTACATATGTGTGCTTAGACTGCTAATCTGTTAAAATCTTTATTCATTTACATATGTGTGCTTAGACTGCTAATTTGTTAAAACCTTTATTCATTTACATATGTGTGCTTAGACTGCTAGTCTGTTAAAACCTTTATTCATTTACATGTGTGCTTAGACTGCTTATTCGCACCTGATTAATTCACAAAGTAAATTTAGCCGGGACCCACAGTTGTGGACTTCGAGGGATGCCTAACACCTTCCCCTTGAAGTAACTTCAAGTCCTTACCCAATCTCTGGTTATACAATTTGTGTTATAAATGACCCGTAATAGGTGCCCTAACGCACTTTAATTCGTTAAGTGGCGACTCATCAAATTCCTTACATCCCTTTCCCAAAAGGAAATGAGTTGTCCCAATAATGTCAAAAACCCTGACTAATCCGGAAGGAGAGGAAAAAGGGGGTNAGGAAAGGGGGGGGGGGGGGCGTGACAGGAGGGCGCCATAGTACCTATAGCAAACCGCCAACGATTAGCTAAAGAATCACTAGGTGAACCAAGAGAGGCTACTCAGACTTCACCCTCACACTTGGTCACAAAATTACACCCTCAATCTCATTGTGGCATTTACACAAACACTTAACATGCACAGTTGTTCCTAACCCCCCACAAAGCAACATTTGCCCTATCTGGACTAAGGATACACCACTTTCAGTCCTAGCAACTATATGGTCAGTCTCTATGGTGAAACTGAACCTCCCCCATACGAAAAGTGAGAACAAAAAGAAAGAACAAAATAAAAAATAAAAAAATAAAACAAAAGCATCTCACATACCTGAGGGGTCTCTGGGGAATAGAGCTAGTGAGGACGGTGAAATGGGGAGAGTATGAGAGTGTTTTGTTGTTGATTTTATAGAAGGGAGATAAGAGTAGGTGGGGGGGGGGGAAGGGTTAGGATTCGTTTTCTGTAGGGGGGAGGAAAAGGGAAAAATTTAGGGGGGGGTGTCCGAAATTGAAAAGGAGAAGAACAAAACTTACATGTGCGCGGTCAGGTTATACCGTGCACGACCGTGCATGTTTGGCAGTGTACTGCATAATATGCACGATCATGTGTGCGGTCAACCCTTCAGGTGTGTGAACGCGCATGTTCCGCATCGTCTGGCGTTGCCCTTTTGTGCGACCATATGCGCGAACCCCCCTAGGTGCACGGTGGGACACAGATAAATTCAAAAGAGGCCTTTTAGAAACCTCAGTTCCTACCTTCCGCGACATGTACCTTCCTGCACCTACCACATCACAATATAAACTAATTTCTATCTATTCTACACTATAAACAAAAGTGAAAAATGGAAGTAGTAGAAGAGTTAGAGGTAGTTCTGAGTTATAGTCGTCAGCTTGACTCAATCGGGCATCCGCAACTGATTTTGATGCTCAAGGATTGCTGAGCAAATCCTCTAGCAAGATATGATTTTAGCCTGTGCCCATTCACTTTGAAGCTCTCTGTTCCGTCCATGTTCTGAATCTCAATTGGCCCATACGGTGATACATGTTTATGGTCCCGTCCATCTAGACTTAAATTTTTCGGGGAAAAATCGGAGTCTACTACTGTACAGTAAGACTCTGCCCCTTCATGAAACTCCTTTGGCTTAATCAAATGATCATGCCACCTTTTAGTCTTTTCCTTGAAAATCCACGCATTTTCATACGCGTCCAGTCTAAACTCCTCCAATACACTCATCTGCACCAACCTGTGTTCACCTGCAAGACTAAGATCAATATTAAGCATCTTAATTGCCCAATAAGCTTTATGTTCTATCTCAACAGGTAGGTGACACGATTTTCCATACACTAGTTTGAACGGTGAGGTCCCTATGGTTGTTTTGAATGTAGTTCTGTACGCCCATAGAGCTTCTTCCAACTTTACAGGCCAATCCTTATGAGAAGCACTAACCGTCTTTTCAACAAATTGTGAGATTCGTTCATGTCTTGCTTTAGTCTAACAGGTAAGTGTTTGCCTTCACGTCTATTAGACATTGGGGTTATTCTTCTCACACAAATAAAAATCCATCTAATAAACTTTCGGAAGTAGAGCTTTTTCGACTTATAGGTAGTTCGTCAATCATACTCTCATAGTTGTAATTAATAACTTAGTGCAAAGAATGAAAAGCTATAAGTATTCTGTGCAAGTTGTAAACTGTTGTAAACTGCCGTTATCCTCCTTTGGTGGAAGGAGAACGTGTGAAGGATGTACGAATAAATGAATTTCTGAGGATGCTTATTGAGTCTGCTCTCCACATTATTCTGTTCGACTTATAGAAAACATTAGCATATCAGCTAAAGATTGCATTGACAACTCCAAAATAGCAAAACAGTGTTAATTGGAAAAATATTAGAGATGGTACACTAAGAAGAAAATCTAAACAAAAAATAAGATTACAATAGTTAGCAGGAAACTATAACAATCCTCTACTATGTAAAGATATGCCATTGCTTCTGTGATCCTAAAGAAATACTAGTAGTCGTAGTAATGATTATCTAGTAGTGCTTGGCTAATATGGATTATTATGTGTGACAGTGACCTTTAGTTTAATCGCTGGTTTTTACAGGATTTCTATCAATATAATATAAGAGCAAAAGGAAGTTGAAATGTATTTTCAAAAGTTTATGATGGTAGTAAAAGTTAACTTTTTCAGATTCAAGATGAATACTAATTTAACATCACCAAGCTATGGACCTGTAGTAAGAGTGCTTAGTATAGAAAACCAGTCTGAATCTCTAACACTGTCGCAAAGCAAAGAAAATGCTCGATTCATGAACATCCATCTTGAATATTCATCTGGTGGACGTTCATTTGTCAAAGAGTCAGTCATGCGTTAGACCTACATATGGCTTTCTGTGGTTTGAATAGCGAGTCTTCATGAAGTGAAGTTGAAAATTGAATAACATTGTATGTATCGTAGTGAAAGTTCAGGTCTCATTACTATTGTATGCTTTCTGTGCGTGGATCTGCATATCGCTCCCTTTATAGATTGTAGCATCAAGCTATTTCGTTTTGTTTGCTAATTTTCTTTCTCAATGATAGGAAGTAAGAAAAGTTGTAGTCTTTAGGACCATTCATGTGTTTAGAAGACTTGACAATTATCAATCATTGTCTATATTTTGTTTTGTCACCATCAAAGAAGGTGCTGGCACTAGTTTTGGAATTTTGTTTTTAAGGAATAGAATTATTTGGTGGAACAGTGTCAGGTCTGCCAGATACGCCAAGAGCGTAAAGTGATTTTACTTAACAACTTAAATCAACCCGTTGGTCCTAGTGATGGTGTTGTGATAGAGTTTGGAAGCTTCCTCGGCATATTTGCATTCCTGCGACTCTATGTCCTCTTGATATTTTGGTTTGGAGGAAGATGGACATGAAAGAGGATATATGGGAATATACCAACTCTGAACTTCTTAATTTTGAATTTCTGGTTGAAAATCTCATATCTTCTGCACTAACAGATTTGACATCAATTGTAGGATAAATATGATATTCCTGAAGCTGGAAAAAAAAAATTGGAATCAGTGCAAGCTGCGTGGAGAAAGAACAAGAGTAGATTGAAAAAAAATCACTTTGACTCCTATCACAATGATGAAGCTCGACTGCAAAATATCCCTGAAGATGTTCCAGCTTCTCAGTTTAAGGAACTCCTTAGGTATTGGAACTCAGAGAAACTCCAGGTATGTATACTTCTTTCTACTTCTACTTCTACTTCTACTTCTACTTCTACTTCTACTTCTTCTTCTTCTTCTTCTTCTTCTTCTTCTTCTTCTTCTTCTTCTTCTTCTTCTTCTTGATGAACTATTCAGTACTGTAGCACATGTTCTCTTAATGCTGAAAGTAAAATATAAGAAGTAAAAAAGACAGAAAAATCCAGAAATCTGGCCTACTATCCCCCCTCCCTTGGGGAAGATCATTGTAATAATGTTGTAATAAGGATAGTATATTTGTATTGAAGTAGATCCACTGGAATAGGTTGTGACCTCCAGGATCTCTATGGTAGCGAAATTTATGGTTAGGAGCAGTTTTGAAAGCGTTATTCCCTTCTTTGATCATTGAATTTGATGCGGGGCAACTTTTATTATTATGTCTCAAGTCCCTAAGAAAGTTCCTTTATGAAATACCCATCCTTAATGAGCAAATTTCTTGTTCATAACAGATTGAATTGTGGTCAAGCCATAAATTGAATAATGGAATTACAACAACTGTAAAGAAATCCAGTAAAATGTGGATACATCAACTATTCCACCTAACCTTATTTCCACCTTAGCAGTAATTGCAGCATCATTTGTAAAATGTAAACAAGGTCTTCAGCTTGATACATTGGAATATCTTCCGAGAAGAAGAATTAGAATATTGTAATCCAAATGCATTTAAGAAGAAAAGAAAAACAACTTCTATTTAGCTGAAAGTGTGAGGTGGTGGACTAGCATGTGTGGCTGTAGTTGGTGAAAGAGTAGATGAAACAAGGTATAGAATTTAATCACCTAGTTCTGCATAGTTGGACTAGCTTTCATAGTTGATGTGAGGTGTTGGACTAGCTTTCATAGTTGATGTATGGATGGATCTTAGGTTATGCATTGTTGTATTTACAAATGATGTTTTGAGCAGTTTGAAAATTTTGGGATAGTCATATTTACAAAGGAAACTCTACCGAAAAATTTAAGAATTTAGATAGTTTGAAAATTTTCGAGTTATCAAATTGGTCATTCAATTACTTTGTGATTCAATAATCCTAAAATTTTTGTTTAATTATTTCTCATTGTCTTTTGTAGGTGCAGCGATTGCGGATGAAAGCAGTGACGAAGACCTAGACCTTACTTGAGTGTTGTTGATCGTTGTTAGACTTTCTATTGTTATGTTTAAGGATATTTTAGTTTAGAACTTTTTGTATGCAAATTCATCTATTTTGACTTTTGAATTGTTGACCAAACAATGTATCCATGTTTTGTTTTTGTACATGGATTATGCTAGTTGGATATGGTGTAAACAATTTCATAGAATAGGAAAATATTTCTCATTTTGCTTCCATAAATATCAAAAATTATAATTTGTTGCAATAGAGAATATAACCGTTCCAATAGACCTAGAAAATAATAAGAGCATCCCCTAATAACCGTTCCAATATGTTATAATATCCATTGCAATAGGATACTGGTAATTGTTCCAATATATCACACAAACCGTTGCAAATTTATCATGAAAACCGTTGCAATAGACTTAAAAAAATCAGTTGTATCATTTTACCAGGACGGTTCATAACCATCCCAACAGGAAAAAAACTGTTCCTATAGATAGAACAATGATAGCAGCCCAAACCGTTACAATATCCCTATCTATAGAGACGGTTTTTAAAACGTTGCACATAACCGTTACAATATCCCTATCTATGGAGACGATTTTTAAACCGTTGCACATAACCGTTCTAATACACCTATTGTAACGCTGAATCCCAGAATGCATCCAAATCCGTCCCGATAGCCCTATAGGGAAGGTTAGCGTATCTATTGCAACGGTTTTCGAAGGGTTGCCATAGCTATAATTTCTAGTAGTGGCCACTTCAACTTGCCCACTAGTTTGGGCATGGTACAAGGCTCCTGTTTTTTGTGTGACCCCTGACTTAGACAAAAGTGCAACAAACTGCTTGTTCACAAAGTGTGACCCATTGTCATTGATAATCACTCGATATGTCCCAAAGCGGGTAGAAATGTTCTTCCTTAAGAACTCATACACCACTCGAGCATCATTGGTCCTAGTAGGATTTCTTCGACCCACGTACAGACGTAGTCAACGAATACTAGGATATACTCGTAAGAATGTGACATAGAAATGGACCCATGAAGTCAATCCCCCAAATGTAAAAAATTCCACATACCAGAATGGAGTTGAGAGGCATTTCATTATTCTTGCTAATATTACCTGCCTGTTGACACTTGTCATATACAGCTACATACGCTCTTGCGTCTTTGTACAATGTAAGCCAAAAGAAACCGACTTCCATGACCTTTGTTGTAGTGCGATTTCCACCATAGTGTCCTCCAGCTACTCCATCATGGAAATGACAAAACGCTTGCCATTTCTCATTCAGGCACACATCTTCGAATCTCATCATCTGCACACAATTTAAACAAGAAAGGTTTATTCCAAAAATAACTTTTTGCCTCACCTTCAAGCTTTCTTCTTTGATCAAGAGAGAGGTCACGAGGTAACCATCCATTAGCCAAAAAGCTGGCTACATCAACATACTAAGGCGTCCTTTTGGAGACCGCAATAATGGAGAAAATCTGCTCATCAAGGAATTCTTCCCTTATTTCAAATGTTTCAACCGGAGTTCTCTCAAGTCGAGATAAATGATCGGCGACTTGATTTTATTTTCCCTTCCTATCTTTAATCTCTAAGTCAAACTCTTGGAATAACAACACCCACCACATCAGACGCGACTTGGACTCCTTCTTACTCAGTAGATATTTCAAGGCTGAGTGATCCGTGTGTACAATCACTTTTCTCCCTACCAGATATGATCTAAAATTGTCAAAATCAAATACCACTACAAAGAACTCTTTTCTAGTTGTTGCATAGTTGACTTGAGCATTGTCACGACCTGAACTCGGGGAGCATGACCAGCGCTCAACCGAGATAACTTGGCCGAGCAGGCCTGTCTAATACCTTCTACCCGAACTTACTCATGAATAACAATAAAATATATTCATTAATTAGGCATGGAGGAGGATCAAATAAACAACAACAACAATTCATTATGGCAATTACATCATTTATAAGTTTCCAAAATACATACTTTTTCATAGTTTAATGTGGAACGTGTGATACAATTACAACATTACTAGTTTGACTTTTCCCACACCAACATACCACCCACTCTATGTCTATGGAGCCTATAATATATACAAAAGAGTACGGTGATTGTCACACCTCCTTTTTCCTCCCCCCTAGGATTGATGAAGAGTAGTAAGGGAGTTTTTCCACTTTAAGTGACATTATTCAGATTTGGGATTTATTTTAGTTTTCAGAGTCGCCACCCGGATTTTTGACGATGTTCCGGGACACCGTTTTATTGAAATCCCAAACCGAGGAAATTTAGAATATGTTTTAAGTTGTCTGCGTACCAGAAATCCGAGTAAGGAATTCCGTTAACCCGGGAGAAGGTGTTAGGCATTTCCGAGTTGCGTGGTTCTAGCACGGTCGCTTAACTATTAATATTTGGCCTAAATTATCCGATTATTTACATATTTTTAGCATGTTGTGCATTTAACCGTTTAATTAACCGTTTTTAGTATTTATGGATTTATCTTGAAACAAGTCACGATGGCGTGCACTTGTTGTTTTTGAACACATGGCAAACACGTTACATGAAATGCACCCGTGGTTGCTATGTGCATTTTTTATTAGTTGTTTAGAGTTGAGGGTCGGGGGCATGAGTTGCCACTTCCGAGTGTAGGTTATGGTGATTTGAGATAATATTCGATCTTATCAAATTTCAATTTGAGATAATTTGTGGAGAATTATCTAAAATTAAGTTCACTAGCCTAGGAGACAAGATACTTGACCTATGGCCACATTTTAGCCCCATTTGTCATTTAACACTTTGGCCAATCTTAATATAGGCTATTAGAAAGAAGTGAAATCATAAAATTCGATTTAAAGCATGTTAACAATGAAAGGTTTGCAGAGGAATCCCCAAAAAAAAAGAATTACTGACTCACAAGTCGGTCACATATTTAAAGAGTCGAATACAAATTCTGCTATAATAGAACGTTTGACTAAATAGTTTTATCAATTTCAGATGGCATAAATACAAGATATTTAATTTATAATTCGTACATATTGGATCCTACGCGGGGGTGTTCATGCATCTAGTGTTATAAATTCATAATACCTAAACGAAAATTCTCTGAAAAAACGCTTTTGAATAGCAGATCTGTATATTTCGAAATTCCTCAAATCTGAAATGATTATTTCTGGAATTTCACGAAAANGGTGTTCATGCATCTAGTGTTATAAATTCATAATACCTAAACGAAAATTCTCTGAAAAATGCTTTTGAATAGCAGATTTGTATATTTCGAAATTCCTCAAATCTGAAATGATTATTTCTGGAATTTCACGAAAAACTAGATGTTCACAGTGATATCTCAGAAAAGGTTAGTTTTAAATACAAAATCGTATGAAGGATTTAGGGGAGACTCTTTGAATTTTAATTGGATTCTGGTAGTTGAACGACCAATATATTAACTATGGTATTAACTTTACAATAGGCAGCTCTAAAACTTTGGGTTTGTGTACCCCTTTTGGCCCAACCTAAGGAGTTAAACTTGATTGAAGCCTTAATGGGTTGTTTCATCAAGCTGGCCCAATTCTGAATTTGGTAAGGAAAGTAGAAAAACTAGAATAATAGTTTACAATATCCAGTCCATATTTACAAAAAAAAAATGCAAAGAAAAAGATTACATTATTACAATACCATTTTACCATGAAATAAAACTTCCTAAAAATGAAAAAATAATAAGTAATAAAATGAAGAGAAAGAAAGAAGAAAAAGAACAATATTGCTCCTGTGCAAGCTGGCCTTCAGCGGCTTCGAAATCTATATTCTTCTGGCTATTTTCTTAGTCACAAAACGACTAACTTAATAAACCATTCCTTAGGCATATTATGAGGCAACATGACCATTATTTGGTCAAATTGAATCCTAATCATGCGATAGTGTTAATTTTAAAGGACTGACCTACTTTGGTGTACTCTTCTTGGAATGAACCTGACCATAAAGAGGTTAGGGTCAGTTCCGAGGATGCAAACCCATCAGTCCTTTAAGTCATTCGTATTATGACCTGAATTCTCACAATGACTTAACTATTCTTAGGCATTTCTTAAGGCATGATTCTGACCATTTATTGGGTTCAGATTCCTGTCTTAATACCTTTGTAATGATAATCTAACTACTCTATAACTGTTTATATATTATTATTGGGTGAGTCTGACCATGAATGGGTCAGACTTTCGATCCTATAATTCCACATTAGCCTAAGTTTAGATCTCCATAGACACTTGCTTACTGAGTCCCTTTAATGACCAAAAGGACTCAAATAAGAGTATTTTAACTAATAAGTCCAAAATTGCTAATTGGACAGTGATACCAATAGGTTCTTAAGCATTCGTAGGATGAGTCATACCATAAAAGGGGTTTGACCCAACCTTGATGATGTTCCTACATCATTTTTGACAGAATAGGTTCTTTGCCTTTAATGGACTGAATCTAACCATAGAAAGGAGTTAGATTCAACTTCATAAAGGTCCTATTCATCTCATAATTGTTCTGTAATTTTTTTTGATTCTTTGGGCATTTTGGAGAAGGTGAATCTAACCATTTGAAAGGTTCAGATTCCCTACTCTCAAGCCACTGTTGGTTACCCATTTTGTACCCTTAAGGGGTGACAAACTACTGTTTAAGCACCTAATATGGGGTGAATTTGACCATTATAGAAGGTCAAATTCATCTACCCTAGTTCTGTTTCATAACAATCTCTGGATATTTAAAACCTAAACCAAACCAGTAATTAAACATCTTTATGGAGGTTAAGTTCATTACCCTTGATGCTGTTTTACAACACAACCATTGATTGCACAGTCATATAAAAGACAGTTTTGAGATGAAACAGGCTTATGTAAAATTCAGAGATTAGAAAACTAAACAATCATGATGTGTTACTCTATATACATGCATATAAGTTTATACAGAAATGTGTCTAAACAAATAAAAATACAGATTCATAGAGGAAAGACAAAAAGATTTCACATTTTTCATATTTCATAAAAAGAGAACTCAGTTTTACATACCTTTAGAGTAAGATAACAACAGAAAAGCCTGACCAAATAAAGGTCAAGAAGATGGAAGTCAGCAGAAAAGAAAAGAAACCCAACAGCAAACAAATAGTAAACCCACAGCAGAGAAAACCCAGGGAAAGATGATTTTTTGAATACCCAAATGATTGAATAAGAACAACAACCAAAACCAAGTCTTCTAGGATAGAAGATCACAGCTACAAGACAACCTAAGCTCAGATTTTTTCCCACTCCTACTGTAAATCCTTTTTGCTTCTGTTTTCCAAGTTTTTAGTAGTCGAAGTTCTATTTTTCAGTCCAAAGGATTCAGAGAAGAGTCTAAAAAAAAATCTTGAGAAAGGTCTCCCCAAAAAAATCTCTCCCAATCCCCTCTCAAAATCAATCTCCCAAAAAAATCAAATCCCCTTTAGTGGTAAAAAGTGTGTGCATATATAGGGGCAGTTGGGATAGGATATGCTCAGCATATTCCTTATCCAATAAGCTGGAAATAGTGCCAATGCAGCTGTCACCCTTATCCCTTGGGACAGCTGCCCCTATTCCAGAAATTTCCAGCCACCATAATGACCCTAATACCCTTAAGAAATCTGATTTCAAAAGTCTAGAAGGTTCTTGGGTTGTTACACCCAAGATTCCCTCACCTAGGATTCCTAATATACCCCTTGAAGTTCCTGAAATTACCACTAGGTAACCAGGGTTAAACTTGCTTGGGTTATTATTATCCCTAGTTAATTAATCCTAGTTAGCTCACTTTAGTTTAACTAATGATTATCCTTAACTAGAATTAGGTTAGTTAGTTAAAGGTTAGTTGATTAAATGTCTAGAGTTAGCTTTCATACTAACTATCTATGTTTAAGTTATTTAATCATCAGTTTAATTAGACTCAATGGAGGTTAGTCAACTAAGTTCTCTTAACTTAGGTTAAATGAATCTGTTTTAGTCCATTAACCTCAAACTAATTGTCTTAAACAGATTTTATTTTTAGTTAAATACTTAAGAAGCTACCTAAGTTAGTTTCTAGATTGAAGAAGTTGGAATCATTTAAATGAGAGACTAAGTGAATAAATTATTCTTAAACTTAGTTAACTCAAATGCACAATTGAACCTAACTAGTTGTCATAGATCAATTAAAAGAAATAA
>ML439945.1:0-15964 GCA_005239525.1 Nicotiana knightiana
CCCCATCTGAAAAGAGGAGACATCCGCCGTTTTCTTCCCTCTTCTTCATCTTCTTCGCATCCCCCACCCAAACGACCCCTTGAACTTCTTCTTCAATCCACGAAGCAGAAGTCGGCGACCTCTCAACTCCACTCCCTTCACGTCTTCCCCCCTCCCCGTTTTGCTGCCAAGAAACAGTAGGACCCAAACTAGACGGAACCAAATCCAACCGGAAACATGTAATTCCGATGACCTCCTATTAAATCCGGCGAAGTAGAGGTCGACCTAACAGTAAGCCCAGATCCAAACTCCCTGACACTCCACCAGCACCACCTTAACTCCTAAAATCACCAGCCACCCTCACTCATCCCAAAAATCCGACCACCGTAGTGGCCTTCCAACCACCATAAAGCAACCTCGTTGCTGCAACAAACAAGAACGGACCGGCCAGACCTCCCTCTCTTCTCTCCTTCATCTCCCTCTCATATGATGGCGCACACACAGTAGCCCTCTCAGTTGCCCTGTCATTCTCTCGCACACACCAGAAGACGGCCGAAGCATATTTGAATTTTTTAATCAAACAAGATCTGAAAATCAAAAGCTGAAAAATAAATAGAAAGAAACTGGAATTTTCGATAAAGATTTGAAGAAAAACGATTTCATAGTTGGATTTCTTGTCTCCTAAAATTTATACGAGCTATTCGAAGTTTCAAGTTGTTTGCATCGTCTTTTTCTGGGTTCGGGATATTTGAGTTGAAGAAACTCTTGTCCGCTGCTACGCTGCTGTTTCCGATTCTGCTGGCTCTCCTTTGACTAACAGCTGAGCATCAATTTGAGTTTATTTTGGCCATTATTTGGCTATTTTAAAGTCTTGTTATCGATGTCCAAGTATTAATCACTCTTCTGATTATGTATTCATCATTCGAATCAAATGACAACATGTTCGTTCTGGACTAACAGTGTGTGAAACGTGAATCCTGTTCTTACATGCTAAATTTATGGTTGTTTGTTGCTGATTTTTCCAAATTCCAAAAGGCTGTTGAACTCTAATACTTTTTTCTGCATTTAGGCAAGTTCTACACTCTGTAATTATCCAAGCTTGAGTTAATGAACGAAAATCTGGTGTTTTGGTTTCCTTATCACGTATTCGGTTTGTTTGTTTGCTAATGATATCCATGATTTTTATTAAGTGTGTTTGATATTGCTTTATTAATATGTGTTGAATGAACTGCCGTGTACCTAAATTAGTGAATCGTTAATGATAGATGCAAATACTGATTAGTTTTAAATCAAGTTTGCAATCCCCATAGTGCAGCAGTGGTTATCCTTGTAACTGGTTAATTCTAGTTAAGTTTAAGTCCAGTTCAGAATTAGGATACTTTGTGAAACCTTAGGTTGTATGCAACAGGTTGTATGCAACTTTGTTGGATTGGATCTACAAAATTACCTTTCATTGATTGTATGTGCTTGATAATAATTCTATCTCTCTGTTGCTATATGCTTTTAGTTTCATTCATGATTTCATTTTGTTTCGTTTGAATCTGACCATATTGTAGTAGTACAACATTTCTTATGACAAATAAAATAAAAGGATTGTTTTGGATTAATGTTTTGTGTGTACACTCAATTCTATAATGGCATAAACAATATTTAATTTTAGTCAGTGCTAGACTCTTATCATATTGATGTATTGTCCTAAACTAGTTTTGTGTTTCGACGTCGATGCTCCTGCAATTTACGAATTTGGACTCAAATCATCTGCACAAATTCCAAAAGTTTTGGGACCTCTATTCTCAAACAGGTTTTAGCAGAATAACATAAACTCTTGAATATTTGTAATTTATTTTAGGCGAGATTAATAAATCATCGTGACTATGGGTACGGCTCCTGTGGCATAGTCATGATAAATAATCCCTAACTCGGGTGTGGCAACTCATGTCCCCGACCATAACTTCGANAACTCAAAACTTAGAGAATAATTGAATATCGCCTCAAAAAAGCATATTTAATCGTCATGACCATAGTCATGACTATATAATCTACACTCGGGGGTGGCAACTCATGTCCCCGACTCTAATTCAAAACATTAATTAAAATAAGCATTGTTGTAAATCGCGGGTACATTTCATGTGGCGCGGTTTGCAACGTGTCCAAAAAATAACAAGTGCGTGTCATCGTGACTTGTATTAAAATAATTTCATAAATATTAAAAAGCGGCTAAAAAGTGAAAAAGGCTAAAATGCACAATAGGTTTAAAAATATGTAAATAATCAGATAATTTAGGCCAAATATTAATAGTTAAGCGACCGTGCTAAAACCACGGAACTCGGGAATGCCTAACACCTTCTCCCAGGTTAACAGAATTCCTTACTCGAATTTCTGGTCGCAGATAAATTAAAACAGAGTCAAATTTCCTCGGTTTGGGATTTCAATAAATAAATGGTGTCCCGGAACACCGTAAAAAATTCGGGTGGCGACTCTGAAAACTAAAATAAATCCCAAATCTGAATAATGTCACTTTAATTGGAAAAACTCCCTTATTACCCTTCATTAATTTCGGGGTAGTGGAAAAAAGGAGGTGTGACAGGAGTTACCTACGGAAAGTTCCTGGGTTTCATTGTCCGATATCAAGGGATTGAAATAGATCAAGCTAAAGTAGATGCAATCTTGAAAATGCCTAAGCCCCGCAATATTCATGAATTGAAAAGTCTGCAAGGAAAGCTAGCATACCTTAGGAGATTCATCTCAAACCTAGTTGGGAGGTTCCAACCATTCAGCCACCTTATGAAGAAAGGTGTCCCTTTCAAATGGGACCAAGTGTGTAGCAATGCCATTGATATCATTAAATCCTACTTGATGAAGCCTCCGGTTTTGGAAGCCCCTATACTTGGAAAGCCGTTGATACTACACATTTCAGCACAAGAAAGGTCTGTTGGAGCACTGTTGGCCCAAGAAAATAGTGAAGGGAAAGAAAACTCCCTTTAATACTTGAGCAGGATGATGACACCAAATGAGCTGAATTACTCGCCAATTGAAAAGTTATGTCTGGCGCTAGTCTTCTCAATCCAAAAGTTGAAGCACTACTTTCAAGCTCATGTCGTTCGTTTGGTTTCTAGAGCAAATCCCATCAAGTTCGTGATGTCAAAACATGTCCTTAGTGATCTACTAACAAGGTGGTACCTCCAGTTTCAACAATTTGAAATCGTGTACATCCCACAAAAGTCTATAAAAGGACAAGCGTTAGCGAACTTCTTGGCAGATCACCTTATACCTGATGATTGGGAGCTAACTGACAAACTACCTAATAAGGACGCCATGGTCATTGAAGTTCAGCCTTCATGGAAGATGTATTTTGATAGTGCTGCACATCGCGGAGGAGCTGGTGCTGGCATAGTATCTGTCACTTCTCAAGGTGAAGTTCTTGCCTACTCTTTTACGTTGACGCAACTCTGCTTTAACAACGTTGCTGAGTATCAAGCACTAATACTTGGGCTTGAAATGGCTGTCGAAATGAAGCAGTTGCAATTGCAAGTCTTTGATGACTCTCAGTTGGTGGTCAATCAGCTTCTAGGTAGCTACGAGGTCAAGAATCCTGAACTATGCCCATATCATGATTACGCAAAAAAATTAATGGGGTGGCTCGGTGATATGACTATTCAGCATGTGCCAACGAAAGAAAATAAGAAGGTTGATGCTTTAGCTGCCCTAGCTTCATCATTAACCCTGGCTAATCAAGCGCAAATTATTTTCTGCCAAAAATGGGTAGTACCGCTGCCAAATGAGGTTGAAGGTGAAGAAAATGAACTCAAGCATCTTGTCGCTATTTCTGAAGTTGAGAAAGAAGAATGGCGACAACCCATTATTGACTACTTATGCTATGGGATACTTCCAGAAAATCCGAGGAGAAGGACTGAAATTCGTCATCGTGCACCTTGCTTCCTTTACTACAAAGATACTCTATACATAAGGTCGTTCGAGGGAGTCCTCTTGCGATTCTTAGGGGAAGAAGAAGCACTTCAAGCTTTGCAAGAGGCACATTCTAGAGTATGTGGGTCGCACCAGTCTGGACCAAAGCTCCACTTCGATATAAAAAGGATGGGATATTATTGGCCAATGATGGTAAAAGATTTCTTGGACTACGCTCGAAGATGCAAAGCTTGTCAATTCCATGCGAATTTTATTCATCAACCTCCTAAAGTGTTACACCCGACTGTTGCATCCTGGCCGTTTGACGCTTGGGGATTGGATGTTGTTGGACCACTGCCAAAGTCCTCTGGTGGGCACCTATATATCTTGGTTGCAACTGACTACTTCTCAAAATGGGCTGAAGTTGTCGCTCTTAAGGAGGTAAAGAAGGAAAATGTCGCAAGTTTCATCCGAGTAAACATAATCTATCGCTTTGGCATTCCTCGTTACATAATAACAGATAATGGAAATCCATTCGATAATAGGTTGATGAACAAGGTTTGTGATCTCTTTGGGTTCAAGCAACGTAACTCTTCGATGTACAATGTTGCCGCCAATGGTCTAGCTGAAGCATTCAACAAAACTCTATGCAACTTGCTAAAGAAAGTCGTCTCCAAATCCAAACGAGATTGGAATGACCGTATGGAAGAAGCTCTATGGGAATATAGGACGACCCACCCCACGCCAGCACAAGCAACTCTGTATTCACTCGTTTATAGAGTCGAAGCCGTCTTGCCACTTAAGCGTCAAATACCTTCATTACAACTGGAAATTCAAGAAGGGATCATTGATGAAGAAAATGCTCGACTTCGATTAGCAGAGTTAGAGGCTCTTGATGTGAAGAGGTTGGAAGCTCAATAGAGTCTTGAATTTTATCAAGCTCGATTGTCTCGCGCCTTCAATAAAAGAGTTCGCCCGAGGTCCTTTCAAGTAGGAGATCAAGTCCTTGCCATAAGAAGACCCACTATTACTTCCCATAAACCTGTAGGGAAGTTCACTTCAAAATGGGATGGTCCATATGTCGTGCAAGAAGCTTATTCAAGTGGGGCGTACAAGATGGTCGATGTAGAGGTCATGAGAATCGGCTCTATCAATGGCAAGTTTTTGAAGAAGTATTATCCTTGAAGTTGCAACGCTCCTTAATGCATGAGCCTAAACTGCATGTTCGAATGCTCCTTTATGCATGAGCCTAAACTGCACGTTCCTACACTCCTGGCCCCAGAGTCTAAACTGTGTACGGCCTACCTAAAAGGTAAAAAAAGAAAAAGAAAAAAGAAAAAAAAAGAGTCCGCTAAGTTGAAAACCTCGAAAGAGGCGACCGAGGCATAAGTTAGGACATATAAAAAAATGTCCGCTAGGTTGAAAACCTCGAAAGAGGCGGCCTAGGCAAAATTTATGACATAGAAAAATAAAAAATAAAAAAATAAAATACCCATTCTGAACTACGGTATGACTTGATCCTCTTCACCGGGGTACGTAGGTAGCTTAGAGTTTCATTTCTGAGTTCAGTCGCATGAGTTCAAAAGATACATAGTGCCACAATCGTTGCTCGAATGAAGTACGATGGAATCAAATCTATTCAATCATCACTTGAAAATCGAGCTGAGATATCATTCTTCTGTTAAGCTTTGGATCCCATTTGATTTAAAAGGGCAAGTTGTTGTGGTAAAATGGTATCTTCACTGAAATGATGACAATATTTGAACCAACATCTGGGGATTCGCTATGTCTTCATGTTCGCATAACCTTCAAGTTTGTTGGACTTTATATTCGCTCACTTCCCAAGAAAGGGGGAAGAGAAGAGAGGCGTCAAAAGTAAACACAAATATAAGAAGAAAGATTCCTTGGCACAATGTTTCAAATTCAGTGAGACTTGAACGCAAGATGTTTGGTGAGAATAGAGATCTTGAATTTTGATTGATATCAAGAAAAACGACTTGTGATTTCGAGGCTTCCATACCAAAACATAAAAGTTTTGGCGAAGTCAAGCCAATTCAAAACTGTCTGTATATCAAAATCTGATGTTGACTTCAAAATATTAGCTGAAACTATCCTTAAGGTATTAAATCCTTCATTATAGATATGTTTTATATTTTGAAGTCTTGTTTTCATAAAATCAAACGGTTCGTGATTTCGACATTCCTACATCAAGATATAAAAGTTTTGGTGAAGTCGCGCAAATATGAAACCGTCAACATGTCAGAATCTAAAGTTAGATTCAAAATAATATCTGAGACAATTCTCAAATTTTTGATTCTGAATCCTATATATATCCTAGATCTCGAATTTTATTTTCCATAAAATCAAGCGGTTCATGATTTCGACGTTCATACACCAAGATATGAATTTTTTAATGAGACTGCAGAAATCTGAAATTGCCAGCGTGGTGCAATATAAAGTTGATTTAAAATGTTGTCCGGGACAATTCTGAAGGTGTTTTTTCTTAAAAGGTTTTCTACTTTTAAAGGTGTTCTTCTCGAACTTTTAAAGGCATCCGAATTTTTAAGGTTTTTGTTGCGAACTTTTAAAAGTGTTCATCTCAAACTTTTAAAGGTATTCAGATTGTTAAGGTTTTCGTTCCGAACTTTTAAAAGGCATATGTTGCGAACTTTTAAGAGTGCTCGTGGTGAGCTTTAGAGGGTCTTCGCTACCGACTTTAAATATTTCTACCACGAGCTTTTAAAGGTCTTCATCACGAATTTTTAAAGTTCTTCTACGCGAACTTTAAAGGGTCCTCACTATGAACTTTTAAAAACCCTGACCACGAGCTTTTAAGGATCTTTACGCCAACTTTTATGGATCTTCGCCACAAATTTTAAATATCTTCACCGCAAACTTTTAAAGGTCTTCACCGTGAACTTTTAGAGATCTCGACCACGAGTCGCCACAAATTTTAAAGGTCTTCATCACAAACTTTTATGGGTTTCTGTTGCAAATTTTAAATGTCTTCATCGTGAACTTTTATAGGTCTTCGCCTCGAACTTATAAAGACTTCGAAGTTTTATGCAGATACTTCTAAAAAGAAAAAAGAGATAATAGAGTAAAACAAAGAAGAAAGCACAAGAAAAGAATAAAAAATTACCTTCGCGACAATGCTTCCAAGTCTTTAAAAGTAGACTCAAACCAATTTGCAAACGCTGAAATTGGTATTGAAATTCGTACTAACGGAATGAAAGATATATTGTATTTATAGATAACAAAAAGTGGTTGTCAAATAGTGATTTCTCAATGTGGGACGTTGCGACAATTGGTCTTTGAAAAGGATTTGAATTGTTGAGGTGGTGACAGTTACTCTAATTACAGTTGGCGTGGGATGGAATCCTTGCAAGACAATAAGATGTCAATTGGAGTTCTTACCAATTTGTTGTCAAGCCTCAAGCACTTGGATTAAAATAAATAAAATTCAAGATTAAGCTTGGAGGCTCTTTTATTTACTGTTAAAAAGAAGAATCAGAGGATTCATAGAGATTGTCACACTCAAATATTTGAAATAAAATACTACGATTGTTGCGATATTTTACGATCCTGATTTTATTTTCTCGGCCCAATTTATTGTTTACAATAATCTTATTCTTTACCTTTACATTCTACTTTAATTGGTAGTTTTCTTTTGCTAAGTCCAATAATTTATTTCATGTTAAAATAATCAATTTTTAATTAAGTACTTAAATTATTCATCAATATTTGATTCAATTATTATCAATATATTTTGGTAAATGATAGATTTCTCAAACAACAATTATTTTGATAGTAATATATTGAAAATGTAGCCTTCGGAATATGTGTTTGGTAGTGTATGTCTCATATTTAAGAAAAAATCGATGAATAACTGAAAAAACTGAAAAACCCACAAAAAGCAGAATCAATAAAAACCGACTTAATTGGTTTTGTATGGTTCCAATATTTGAAAAACCGACTTATTTGGTTTGACTTTTTCTTAGGGAAAATACGATCCAAATCGAACCATAAACACCCCTATTGCCAACGTTTAACGTGTTAAGGGTATTGGTTGCAACATTAACAAGTCTTCAATTCAAACCTTATCAATTCATCAATTCACACTCGAGTTTGTCTCAGTTATACTCCTCAATGTGGCGTAGCTCCATGACTAGACCTATTTCAAACAGCATAAATTAATTATGGTAGAGAAATAGTCATCTTCAAGAAGATTACATGCATAACCAATTCAAAAGTAACATTACGTACATAACATCATTGATGCAACAATTTCTCGCAATTTATCTCTCTACGATATTATCTTCACACAAAAAAAAAAATTAAAGCGTTACAATTGGGCATTGACAAAATAAATTAATGTACTATCATCACTAGTTGAATAATTCTTTAGACAGAGCGTGAGAAACGAGTTTATTTTCGTAAAGCACATTGATGTATGTTCTAGGGTCTTAAATCCTCGTCATATTGAGTTTCACAAGGTATGGATAGAATAAAACAAGTCATTTAAATTTTTTTTGGACTAATAGTGTGAAATCAAATGCTATTTGCTTAACTACCCGTTGAAGAGAGAAAGAGCGAGTCCGCCGTTAGGGAAGAAAATGGGAGTAGAGGTTATTCCTATGTTGTGAGATAAGCAAGCACTCCACGTTTAGATGAGTTTGATGAGAAAATATGTAACTAACTCCATCATTTAATCCCTTTTTACATAGTGCAATTTTACTAATATAATCTTAATCACGAAAGGAGTATTGAGGGCACCATTGTGAAAAAGCAACAAAATCCGTGATACCATTAGCATATGAATAGGACACTCCTCTGACCCCATTACCCACGTCTTCTGGTAGGAGCAACAATAATAACGAAAAGGAAAGGAAAGGGAAGGGAAGAAACAACCCAACTCTTGTAAATATTGAACCGTTGTGTTTGGCAAGAGCAAAACCAACTTCTTCAAAGAAAATGAAGATGGAAAAGGGAAGTTTTCATAGTATTCGAACATGGAAAAATCCCAGCTCTTTACTAAGGTATTCACAAATCAATGGCTTTGCCATGTCCCTGCAACAAAAGGTGAGAGTGAAATTACCCAAGTTGCTTGATGTCAACAACCCTATGCAAAAGACTGAAAAGGATGCCCCCAAGGGAAAAAACAAGATGATCAAATGGACCAAACCTGCACAACTTCTGCCAAAGGAAATTGGTTCCATTTTCAGTAATGGTTCTCGCAACAAGAAACCACTTCAAAGCTCCAAAAATGACAGAAACGATAATGCTGATGACTGCACAGAAGCACGAGATGCGCTGATTGTCTCGAGGAAAAAAGGCAGCAAGTTTACAACTTTGTTGGAAGATTCAGTAGAGGGGTTAACATTGAGCAGATCATGTTCATTCAAGAAGATAATGAGAATCATAGATACAAAGGGAAAGCAACTGAAGAAGAAAGATGAAGCAACCTCAGAAACGTCAACTGGCACAAGAAAGCAACCGCGGATTTTGTTCCGAAATCTTTCAGGGCTCAAGTCCAGGTTCAGGACGAGGGTTAGATTTCGCTTCAACAATTGGAAGACCAACAAAGCAGATACTGGAACAGACTTTGAAGGTGCTGACTGTGGTGCTGTTAAAAATGCCGAGACAGGGAAAATGTCGAAAACCATAAGCCGGGCATCAATCAAGAGGCCTACTGGTTACTGCATCATTAGAAGCATGAAATCCATACACAAAAGAATGGTGAAACAGGGGAGAGAATGCAAACATGAAGAACAAGAGAAAGTTGAACTGGAATTATGCAAGAAAAGGATACTCCTGGGAGAGAAATGTCGACCACTTAGTGCATCCGGCAGCCTTCATTACGATCAGAATGGCATTCTGTTACCAGAAGTTTTTCCATATCAAGAGTTATAAGCATTTTAAAGTAGATTGTGTGAGGCTCATTAGTGCACATTTTAGATTTTTAGGTAGGGTAAACTCTTTCGTCTCTAAGTAAGAATTTCAGCTGACCAGCAACTTTGTGCACTGTACATTTGTGAAGTTAAGACCTTATTGTAATTGTCTACCTGCTTCTTTGATATTCCCGTGCATGCTTTTTGAGACTGTAGGAGTTAAACAATAAATCAGCATCCTTCGACCTGGGCAAGCACGACAATTCGAATCTTCTTCCTCAAGTTTTCATGACTGTAGGAGTTAACCATAAATATGCAGTTCTCAGATCATCAACAGAACTCAAATGATATTAATTTGTTGGGACTTTGTAGCATCAGCTAATAATACTAGAGGAACTACAGGACAAAATTGCAGCTGCAGCTTCCAATAGTAGATTAGTACCACCAAAAAGGAGCAAAAGAAATAAAGTTAAGGTGCTACAAGGCCAAAAGACCACACATCAACAAAACATATTGAGAACTACAGCCGCCGATGTACATGGTCATAGCTTCAAAGGCTTTAACCCAAGCGACGCCCTAAGCCTGTTGGCTTCTGCTATCTCTGGATCTGGATGATCTGTTCCATCATCTTTCTTTTCTTTCTTCTCCTTCTTCTCCTTCTTCTTCTTGGGTTCATCCCGAGCAGGACTAGCACTGCCGCGAGCATGCCTTTTACGACGATCATCATCACGGTCTTTACGGTCTCTGCTTCTACTTCTGCTCCTAGAATAACTCCTGTGTCGACCACGCTCACGGTCACGTCTATCACGTTCTCTGCCCTCCCTGTCCCTTTCTCGATCCCTCTCTCGACCATAGTCCTTATCGTCTCTGAGGCGATGACGGTCCCGGTCCCTGTCTCTATCCCTGTCACGCCTGCCACGTTCCCTGTCATAATCACGATCTCTGTCATAGTCTCTATCATAATCTCGATCTCTATCATAGTCACGATCCCTGGAAAAAAAAAAGGCATAGAAGCTCAAATCAGAAAACAAAAGGAGACCAAGCCAAACAAAGGAAAGGCATAGAAGCTCAAATCAGAAAACAAAAGGAGACCAAGCCAAACAAAGGAAAAGCATAGCGGCTTGTACCGTAAAGCTAAAGGTAATGTTCTAATCATGGCTTCGCCAAGAGAAGTAATATGATAACACTACCACTGCAGAAATCTAAAATCACGAAGTGTAATTCGGAACAAGAGCCTCCTACTCGATTAATTAATTAACAAAGTAAATAGCCAAACTAATTACACTACTACCAATTGAAACAACTGGACAGTGGAAATGTATGATCTATCATACTTCTCAACTGCACACTGTCAGTGCAGAGAAACCTGGCAAGATCACAATATTTTTTATATAGGAAGCTGTGCTGATCACCAAAAGGCCTAAAATGCCATATTAGTTGTAACATGTGAAGTGTATGCTTTGAGTAATAGTTCCAGAATATCTCTCGGTACTTCACAATCAGCTTCCAATCAAACAGCAATCAACATACTATGAAGTAGTGAACAAAATTTCACTTAACCAGGTTTATGTCAGCGTCACCACCTTCAACCCTGACAGATAGCCCCCAACCTGACTCCCACAAAAACAGGAGCTTGAGAAGCTACAGTTTTTTCTGAATCATTTCAAAACCATTAAAATCGTATATAACGATGCACACGCTCTGAAATGAACACTGGGTAATGGTATGAACTCAAGCAGTCACACTCCACATCTAATAGGAGTTATTTGCAGTTGTTGGACCCCATATCCATGTGCTCCACTTCACACAAGTCAGTCAAGGCAAATGAAGAGTCCAAGCCTCAATGCACAAATTAACAAAGTAGATGACCATACCCAAAAACCAAAAGGAGTTAACAATGACGAAAAAAGATCAACAGATGATTGAGCTCTACCTGTATCTGTGACTATCTCGTCTTCTATCCCGATCTCTTTCCCTGGTTGGACTTCCCCCACGATAGTAATCCTGCATTATTACAGATCAATAATCAGAATACTGGATCAAGCCTTAAAACAAAGATGTCCATGTAAAACTAAGCACGTAAATAATTCACCTTTTCATGCTCATCATCTAATCCAGTGGCAAGTGGTTCATCTTCATCCTTTTCCTCTTCCTCTTCAAAGTCATCTTCCAACGCACTTCTCCGAAGCTCCAGCTGTCCATTATGTTCCAATTGCGATCTGGTGTCAACACATGATACATGAGAAACTAAAAGAACACACACACACACACAAATAGTAGAGAAAAAAATAGAGAATTAGAGGTGCATGCACTGTAAAATAATTTGGAGGCATTAACAGCAAAGAGAGAGATCTAACATCACGAACACTGCAAAAAAAATTAAAAGAATAGCAGGAGAAACACCTGACAAACTAGACAATTACAGAGTTAAATTGGATGATCAAGAAAGTTCTCTTTCCAATTGATATTTTTGTGATCCAGACCATGTGCTTTGGGCTCATTATAATTTTCCTCTGTGTTATCATCTTATGCAAATTGAACTTTCAACTTAACTGATACAAGCTGGCTTAGATCTCCTAGTAATTGTGTTCAATGAACTGAGCAAAATTCTTGCAACGTATAGGCTTCAATGGCTTAAGTCTTTCTCCCCCATCACTGCTAGTGTCATCAGGAAGCAGAAAATGGTGAAAAGGACAGCACAACATCCATTACAAAATATAAACAAACAAAACCATAACAACCAGCCTCCCTCCTAGAAGCACAAGTTTTGTTTGGAGCAACATAATCCATCACTACGCAAGCTTACTTATTTACAAAGTAGAGTCTTTATCTTTTATAATCAACCTAAGCTAATTGGATATTAAATAAATTAATCATGTTGTGCATAATTTTATGGTCGTCCATTTAGGTGAACAAAGAGTTAAGTAAATTAGTCCACTTTTTTTACAAACCTTTTCTTGATGCGAGGCAAAGCAATATCACAAGAGTAATCTGTCGTCAGAAGCTCGTCAATATACTCATCCACGTGTGTCAGTGCATACTCTGCCACAACCCCAAAAAAAAAAAAATTTAGGACTCAATTCA
Organism: Nicotiana knightiana; assembly: GCA_005239525.1. Lineage (NCBI taxonomy): Eukaryota > Viridiplantae > Streptophyta > Magnoliopsida > Solanales > Solanaceae > Nicotiana > Nicotiana knightiana. Next base: position 12,861 of record ML439945.1, read on the forward strand.
TCATAGTTTTCACCAAACAAAACCCAAAAAAAGGCAAGAAAAACTTACGCCCATCAGCTAATTTACGTCTGAGCTTCCGATAATCATTGTAGAGAGGCTCAAGATATCGATAAATATCGATATCTGTACCCGTAATCCGCAAATAAAAAGCCCCAAGAGCACGAACATACTTGTAATCTTCGTTTTTTATGAACTCCACAACTATGTCTTTTTCAGGCTGGATTTGGAGCATCTTCATCACAAGACATATAAAGGGTGTGGGTTTTCGATTGCCGCCGAATGTACCACCGAGGTGGTCGAGTTCCATGGCTTTGTCGACTAGGGTTTCTGCTGTCAACCCGAAACATTGTTCTTTCCAGTAGGTGTTTTGGTATATTTTGGACCTGAGAATTTTCTCCACCAGATTCTGTGGGTTGGTTCCCCTAATGCTCTTTGCCAATGGATCGGTGCGATTCGCCATGACTGTCAAACCCTAATCGGATCAGAGTGGAGAGACCTTTGGGAGAAAGCCCCAAATATGGGAAAGAAGAAAATCGAAAGGTAGCGGAGTATATATAATAGGAAATTTTACACCCTGTAGGAAGCTTTATAACCTATTTATTTTAAACAAATAACATTTTAAAAAGTTACATTATATAGCTACCTTTTACCCTTTATATCAAAATATCTAATTATGGTTACGTCCTTAGCTTAAGCCACCATATGCGCTAATTATTATTTTTCTCTCTTTTTTTTCAGATTTTCTCTCACCTAATCACGTTAAAATTCACAAACCATGTTCTCTCTCTTCTTTGATACACTTTACTCTCTTCTCCCACAAAATCACGTTTCAGACATTTTCCACCATTCGCACTCCACAGTTGAATTATCTCTCATTGCCTAGATCTCCCCTATTCGCACTCCCAAATTAATTCTCTTTAAAATATCGATTTTATTTTCTTATACAAATTTTTGGGGTAAGTATTTAGCTTTCCGTTTTTTATACAAGTATTTAGCTTCTTAGATTTGGATACAGATTTCTTTTTCTTTTTTTTCTGCTTCTTAAACAATAATCATTGTTATTTTTCGTACAACAGAAAGCTTTCGTTTTTATCTCCAATGTCAGATTCAACGTCACACAAGATGGTAACCAGAGGTATACCCACCAAACAACTCTATTTCGATGGGCCCCCTTTCTCTTAGCAAATCACTCAAGCGGAGTCGGGATTTGCAGGTGTATCAGCAAATACATCTTCAAAGAGAAGAACTAAATTACACAATGACAAATCGAAAGAAGTCCAAGTTGAGAAATCTTCAAAAGAAAAAAAGATTCAGTTGCAGAAAAGAGGAAAAAACCTATGAGTGATGCTTCATGAGTCAAGATTAAGAATGTTGATGCAAAAAAAAAGCTCGGATACATGACACGAAAAGGTAATTGTTATTGTATCAATATGTATTCAAAGTAGTCGACGCTTATGTGTATATTGATGAATTCAGAATATTTAATGTGTTGTATATGTATGTTGATATATTCGTATGTATTTATATGTATTCATAAGTATTCAAACAATCCATAACTCATCTGCACATTTACAATGTAATTCACTGAGTTGTGCTTACGTAGTCTACTATATGTTGTATTTAAATGTATTTAGATGTATTCAAATTTATTATGTGTAGGTTTGAATGCCTTCTGTTAACTTTCATGCTTGTGCTTGTTTAGCTACACTTGTGAGTTTCTATGATTGATTCAAAGATTGTGGTTCTATGTCAATTTTATGTGCTGCTATCATGTTCATTAGTCTAATTCAGACTATGTCCATAATTGCCTTTAAAGGTTTGATTAAGGGTTGTACCTCTCTGTTGGATTAGTAATGGTGTTAATGATTAGTAATGGCTTAATATAGCTATGCTCTATAGTCCAGCATGTATTTCGTACTCCTGAGTATTTTTCATATTGTATCTAGTTGTATTTATATGTATTTATAACACCTAATGAGTTTATGTATTCATTCTGAGTATAAAACCTTTTTAAAATCCTTGTTTGTATGCAGGAAATAAAATTGTTTGTGAAACAGCCGCCAAGATTGTCACCGCATATTTGTTCATATACAAACACAAACATAATATCTGATCTCAAAGAAAAACTTACTTGATAACAGTATAAACTATTGAGTTCTACTTGTTTTGGAAGTCCCCTTGATATGGATCAATGTGAGGTACATCATCAGCTCTTCAGGTGCTTCATGGTTTTACAGTTAGAAAAAAGTATTGATGACGTATTTCCAATATACGTCAATGGTACAATAATTTCCTTCTCAATCAAGGAGTTTGCGCTCATCACTAGTCTCAAATGTGTTGGTGACCCACTTGAATTTAAGTTCAACACAGAGGTGCCCAACCGTATTGTTCAGACATACTTTGGCGGTGCAAAGCTGGTCAAAAAGGAAGCTTTGTTGTCATGCTTTGATGAAAAGAAATGGGGTGATGACAACGATGGGGATGCCATCAAGATAGCATTGTTGTATCTCATACACACATTGATATTTTCATCAGAGAAGAAAACCACAACCATCCCACTGTGAACAACTAATTTTTGACCACACTCAAATGTTATACTATTTTAGTGTAAATATTCCTTTTAGGCCTAATATTAATGTTTTAAGCTTTTATCTTACACTTTGTAGATTTTATTTAATTAAAATAAGTAAATAAATAATAATAATAATAATACTCACATTCTTAAAGTGTGAATATATATATGGAGTATCTTTTAATTAGAATTTTAATAAGTAAACTATTATATTTTTTTTTTTTTGCATAATTTAAACTATAGTGTAAATATTGAGTTTTCTTATTTTTATAATTTCCTTTAAGTTTAAAAGTAACGTTGGTATATATATATATATGTATATATATATATGATTTGTCATTTTTTATCTAAGAATTAGAAGAAAAAAAAAAGTTTAAAAAAAACGCAAAAGAACAAAAAACAAAAAGAAACAAAAAAAAAAAATTTGCAATAACAAACTTTATCTAAAAGTAAAAATCTGATTTTTTTTAGCTAACTAATCCTATAACAATCCTAATTATCCCACTCCAACTCCAACTCCAACTCCAACTCC